>QGQJ01000833.1:0-29712 GCA_003206725.1 Blastomyces emzantsi
CCTCCCTTCCCCCGCACCCCAAATCTATCATCGGCGATAGTCAATCACTCCCGCCGGCATTCTAGTGCAGATATTCCAACGCTTCTTGGGCCATGCTACGGGTTGCAGAGTAGCAGCTGTGCTTTTAGCTGAGCATGGGGTTTCTGGAAGTGATAACAATAAACCCCGAGCCACCGGTTCACTCCATTTCAAAAATAGCTATACCTTTCCCATTGACGCCAGTTGTTTGTATGTCTTCTGTAATGCCCATGTTTCGGTTTTGAGGTACAGGGTTCGCAGCCCGATAGTGCCTCTTTTCCTTCATCATTCCAACCCGTGGACATGGCCCCCACTCGCTTGCTTCTCCATCTTGACGTCGAAGATTGATGAAATACATGTGTCAAGACAAGATATGATGGCTCTAGACGATCCTAGTTTGATCACAGTGTCGGTTGAATTGCAGCATTCATTATTTAGCTGGGGCCACCACTGCGAGCTAAACTATTCCGCAATGCGATCAACATGATTCTTTTTCTATATTTAATCCAAGACGGGAGGGAGTGGGGTTCGGTCCGTTGAGGGCGGGCGGGGTACGCAGATCGCTCTAATAATTATTCCAAGCACCTCTGAGGCCCAACTATCTACTTATCAAGATGCGTAATTAGCTGTGTGGCTCCATCAAATAAAATTCATATTCATACATATATATCTATATCTATATATNNTATATATCTATATCTATATATATCTATATCTATATATATAAATAAACGAATACCAATGTACTCACTACTTTGCCCTGTTTGTGGGCCAGGAATAACTATTAGCTCTCGCCCAACCCGGGATGTGGTATCAAGTCAAGGTTGATCGCAGGAGAAGCCGTCGGTTTCTTCTGGTCTGTTGGGCTTTCTTTTTTCTTTTTTTTGGGGGTTTGCTTGCTTCTTGAAAAATATGCATCTACAAGGCGCTTCATTTTCTTCCCCGCGCAAAGGACCCTGAGCGCTAGAGCGAAAGACAATGGAAGCCGTGGTCATCCCCATCCCCCAAATCCAGCTGTTAGGGGTTTTTGGGGGAGTATCAGGTTGAATACTCGTTCACGAAGAGGGACGGGCAGGTAGTTTTCTATTTTCCTGGGTAGTTTTGATGTATTTATGTCTAGATCCGTTTCTTGCCATTTCTTGTTGGCTGCTTGCGATATATCCGTAAGATCGCTGTGAGAATAGGGAGTTGACTCAGGCTATCAGTAGCATCATCCAGAATATTGAGTGTGATGTACAAACCTGCTCTGCTTCTTGCAACAACTCATGTACACAATTAAGTGAATTGATGAAAGAGTGCTTCTTGATAATAGCTATTTCATTCAGCGAGAGCTTCATCATATTGAATAAGAAAGAGGCTCGGGTTTTATATAACTTAGAAGAAACATGAATAGAGAGTTATTAAGTACTTTCAGTCAGGCTGAACTGATATATAACAACAGCTCTTAGTGATGCTTTTGAGTAATTTGATGACAGAGAGTGTTTTTAATAATGATATTTTCATCTGATGACAGTTCTGCTATATCAACAATATTAAGAATAGCAAAAGTGTATTATTAACCTTTCCAAGGTTCCTGCCCTGTAATTAGCCCTGGAGGTACTGGGCATGGCGGCGAGTCACATGACTGCCGGGAAATCTGTTAATCCGCTCCGTCGTCGCCCGTCGCTTCCCGCATTATCAATAATCCCCCCCAGAAAAAGTTCCTCCTTTCGCCTCCAGCGCTTTTCTCATCCGCATAAAACAATCCCCGTCCTCCGTCTCGACGCCCCGACCGTCCAAAGAACGTTACTGGCGGATGCCATCATCATCGAAAAACTGCCCCCGCGAGTCTGCTATCGTGAGTCTTGTCTACCCGGGTGATGACAACACTGGCTGCCAGTGGGGCCCCCCAAAGTTGCAATTGCTGGTCACCCGAGGCTAACTAACTCTCCATATTTCCCTTCGAATGCCTCTGTAGACTCAAGTAAACGCCTGCTATTACGCCATTACCCTCTGCACATGGCAGATAGTCGCGTTGTTCAAGACTATACCGCGAACCAGCCTTCCGGAGACCCGCTTCAACCTCAACCTTCCCGCTCTGCCGTTCCTGCAGGTGACCCGGATACTATGGATTCCAGAGATCACTCTGAGATCCCTCCGGCTCACTCGTACCCTTCTCCGAACGCGGCGCAAATCGGCCAGGCCACCATGTCCTACTACGCCAACCAGCCCAGACACCTGACCGCGGATGAGCTGCATCTCTCCGCTGAATTATCGCGCGAGGCTTCTGCCGCGAATATCAACGATGGCTCTGCTAATGGAATTGGCCATGGCCAGCCAATGGTCTTGGGCCAGTCCAATTCTGGAACGGCCGACCTGAATCGCGCTACGCCAGATGACCAGCATCAGCAGCAACAACAACAGCAGCAGCAGCAGCAACAACAGCAGCAGCAACCACCACAACATCAGCAGCAACAACAACAATCGCATCTCATTCAGTTCACGCCCAATCAACAAGTTGGAGTTGACCCAAATCATGACTTGAGCTATGGTGATCAAAGTGCGCGACGAAAACGATCCAAGGTCTCACGGGCTTGCGACGAGTGCAGGCGCAAGAAGGTGAATCAAATACATAATCTTCTAGTCGTAAACTTTCATGTTTAACTAACAAGATACAGGTTCGATGTGATGCCACCTCAGAAGCAGGAGTTGAGACTTGCTCTAACTGCCGCCGTACCAATGCGGCCTGTGACTTCAGCAGGGTTCCCATGAAACGTGGTCCCAGCAAAGGGTGCGCGCCCCCCCGTCGTGTTGCCCCCATTTTGCCGCAAACAAACATACCCCTTTTCAGAGATTAACATCTTTTAATAGGTACATAAAAGAGCTTGCCGACCGTATCAACAGCCTCGAAAATCAAATGCATCCTGGAATTCCCCAGTCTGATATGCAGTACCAACCAATGCAGGATGACGGGTCTCCTCGTGGATACCAGGACTTTTCATCCCCAGTGGACGCCAGCCTTCTATCCCGCAAGAGGACATACTCTATGTCAGAAGGCCTTCCGAACACTTTTATGCAGCCTCAATTTTCCCAAAATGGGCGTCCCTCTTCGGTCGGAGGTTGGCCTGTCCAAACACCTAGTAAAGACCAGTCTCAGGTTCCTCAGGGAGATGGCGGCACTGGCGTCGACATGTATTCCAGTACACTCCTGACCAATGGATCTGCTAAGGTTAGTCAGCCGTTCTGGTCGCAAGAAGGTGCTACAGCGGGACAGCAAACCGATATCAGCGGGTTGGGAGATGAACTCCAGCCGCTGATTGAGTTAGATGACAAGGTTTTTGACGCGTAAGTCAACATTCCATTCACATGTCGCTCCAATATCCGAGAAGCATTTGCGTTTGCTGATCACCTCCTCCGAACAGTTACTATCATCATATCCATCCTATTTTACCCGTGTTACCCAATTCAAGGGATCGATTCCGTGATCATCTCCAACAATGTAATCGTCAGATCCAAGAGGCGTTCCTGCACTGTCTCTATGCAGTCACCGGAGCAGGTTTGTTCCGTGCTGGGGATCAATTGCAACAAATTCCAACCTTCGAAAAAGCTCAAGATCGGATATACGCGTCGTTTCGAGAAGAGCCATCTTCCAGGTCAATGTCGACTAACTTTGTGCTTCTTCAAAGCATACTTTTGATGGTACTTGAAGCGGACACTCGTGGCCCGGAAAATCTGCGCGGTCAGAATGGCCTATCAAAATCAGTGCTTTTAGAGTTTGCATACCCTCTGTCATATCATATCGCGAAAAATCTTGGTCAGATCAGGACTAGCAATCCAGATGACACGGATTCGGATTCTGATGGGAATATCGCACGGCGTAATTGGATTGTCGTCGGCATTTTATCACGGTGGCACGCCGTTGCTGTGGCTGGCCCTGACCTTTTTGATACCCATGAAACTGCCACGCTTGAAGATCGACAGACCTTTGGTGTTGCACCACTGCAAATATCGCGTATGTTTTATATTATCTTTACTAGCTTTAGCTTGTTTTTCGAGCAGTATAGGCGCTGACCAACATATTTTTGCCACAGGTTATTCTACACTCTTAACAGAGATCCACGAACTCCTTTTCGATATCACACCATATACACTGTCGAACTACGGCACCAGCCGTGCTCTCAAGCGCAACATGTACGGCCAACTGAATCGTATCAGAGATATCGAACAGCTCCCTCTAGACGGCAGCAGTGACAGCATGACCACTGCATACATCGACGAACTTTCCCCACTTATGTTCTGGTTCATCACTCTCCTCCTCAAACGACATCTGTTCACCTACACCGCTTCCGAAATCCTCTATCCAGCCGAAGTCATAGTCGACCTCCTTCACAGACAGTCACAATCGCAGACCTCTGAAACCACAGCAACAACGACCCAGATTCCAACAACACCATTCCACCTTCACTTCCTCTCCCTCGCCGTACTAACCCTCCTTGAAATCACCGACCTGCCAGACCTCGCCAACGACGCTTGGGAGTCGTTAGAAAAAGCGCTACAGGTCATCTCACACCGCGAGAAATACTCGGCGACGGCGGGCGAGTTTGAGAACATGTTCGCCATGCCCAGTTGGGATGCGTGTATACACGCCTTCATCCAAACGAAGCTTGCAAAGGGCCGACCCCAACCATCGGGCCCACAAGGCGCCATTGTTAGTGGCAGCAGCGGTGCGATGGTGGCCGGATCGGCTGCACCACCAGTCGTCGGGCCGAAGGAACAACGTTCGCTGCAGCATCTGGCCGATTTAGCTGTTGGTGCTGGTGGGGCTGGCGGTAGTGGGAACGCATCGTCGCCACCGGGTACATCTGCGGGTAATATCCCGGCCGATGAGAGGGAAACTAACGCTGCAGTTACAGCTGGTGGCCCGGGAGAAATTGCGGATGAGCTAGCCCATCAGCAGCCGTCCGGTGCGGAGCAGCAGAAACAGGCGTCGTCGGCACCGTCGTTTCCGATGTTCATTGATTTTACGAGGCTGACGAGGAAGGGGTATTTGAATGTGCTTGCTGGAGGCTTCAGCTGAATTTGATGTGTTGGTTTGCATTTTGGTGTTGAATTTCTTTCTCCCGCTTCAGCCCTTTTTGACCTTGGGCTGTCCGGATGGCGGATTTCTGTTCAAAACAGAGAGTGGAAGAAGTTGAGCAAGACTTGCAGATCAGAATTTTTCGAAGCCAAATGGGACATCTCTATTTGCTTTTTTTTTTGGTGTTGGGACATTGGGGCTCGTTTTTTTCCTTTTAACGTTCATTTATTTTCGTGGCGGGCGGGTTTATATCCATATATATATGTTAGATTGTACTCAACCCCAACACCACCATTTCCTCCTCCTCTACCTTACCTACTTACTACAACGCTCATGTTAGATTAAAACCGGATTAATCGCGTGTCACTCCGTGTTTTAATGTGTTGACGTGGAACGGGCATAGGAATGCGATAATCGATCAATGATGAATGGCCAAGCAAGCGGAAGGGGCGGCGGTAATTTATGCTGAGATCAATGATGGTAGGGATGGAGGCTTTTTGTTCCATTTTGACCCATGGCATCCATTTTGGCGTTTTTCTGGTTTTGGTCAGGAGCGACTCTTTCTTTTCCTCTGGTCTCTTTCTCGCGATTTCCGCTCTTCAGCCTGCTGCTGTTTTTCGTTTCTACACCCCATTGTTATTTTAATTTCTTTGATCGTGCGAAACGCCCAAACCAAACCAAACCGTTCCCTCCTTCCACCCAATTTTTTTTTCTCACTTATTGGTTTTGGCACTTTTGTTTTATTTAGTTACCTATTGCGCATATTTTCTCAACAAGGTCTTTTTTCCTCTCACGGTTAATCTCATGCTCATTTATATGTATCTTATTTATATGCTTCTTTTCTATTTTCTTTTATTTATTTAACTCCTATCTCTCAAGTTACAGGACCGTGGTTTTGGTCATTTGTACGTACTTTCTTATTTATTGGCTGGCTAACTGATTGATTAATTGATTGATTGAAAAAATATATAAAAAATATGAATGCTGAATTTAGTTTTATTCTCGTCTATTTTTGTCTGCTTCCTCTTTATTTCTATTTATTCTATTGTTTTCCATGGAGTATACATTCGGTAAGATGAGACGATAAGAGTACTTATTGCTTGGATCTGGCAGACTGGTTTCTTTTCGGCTACTCTAGTTCTTCGTCCGTCATTAATCATACATTTGCCATTCAACGAATAGCCTCAATGAATTTGTTTTCCGATCAAACAGCAATCACTGTCGGAGTATTAATGAAAAGTGTAAAAAGTCTAGCAGTAAAGATAACGGCGGCCGTGCTGGAAAATTGAACCACAGACATGTGGGGGATATAAAGGAATGGCCTGGAGGTAAGTGGGGCGGAACATGCTGGGGTTATTTTCGTATAGCTGGGGTTGATTTCATGACATAAGTCTAAAATATGTTGGGGTAGAAGATAAATGTCAAAAAGATACAGTGTTTAGCTCAATGAAATGCCACCAACACATTTTGATACGTATGCGTATATCAATAGCCAAAGGCTATTCTCCTCCACACGCCCTCGACATCCTGGCAGAGAGCTAGGAATGCATCGTTCTCTAGCTGCGAGCAAACCCAAGACTCTACCAAAGCGGTCCGTTCTGAATTTGGAGTTGATAGGTAGGCCGATAAATCCGACGGGGATATCTCGCCTATATTGTCCCGCGATGTAAGAGGAATGAGTCCTCTTGCTACGGTTCTTTCAGCTGGGGTCTGTGGGTTAGCTGAAATTGCTGGTGTGGCGAGGGTCTCTGTGTTCGATGCATTGTTTCTGTCGTTGGGATAGGCTATTGATACGCTGGTAGCAAACAGTGTATTGGGTTCGGTCGCAGCTGTGCCGATCGATTTTGATCCAACAGTATGGATATTCGCGCGCAGACTTTCCTGGGGCAAGGGCCGATGGAACGGTGGATTGAGATTTGCACAGCTGCCATTGGCTGCTTCATTGGTAATTGTGGCCTCGACACCGCCTTGATTAGTGACGGATGGAGGGTTTTCGTTGGCCGTATTTGAAGCAGAGGCCTGTGACTGAGAGAGGAAGATGGAAGACGAACTACCACTAGACTGCGCAGGTTTTGATGCTTGTTTCCTGGAAAGTGGTCGAAAACGAGACGGCTGCTTCGAACTGGCTTTTCTTCCAGGCTTAGCGAAAGGCAACTCTCTTTTGGGGGGCAAAATCTGATTAAGAGATTCTACATCTGGCAATGCTGGGGCTGTGGCAGGCCGCTCTTTGGAGGTCCAGTCACTCGTTTGTCTAAGACCTGCAGAGTTCGAAGAGAGAGGGGACATATGACGATGCATTGGGCGGGAAAAGATTGCCGACGGTACTTCTGTAGCTAGGTTAGGCGGACTAGTTGTAGTAATTCCGAGAGTGCCTGTTTGAGGAATAGACAGCGCCGAAGTGTGTAGTCTCCCACAGGCCTCTTCGTAGGAGCTTGCATTTGTTGAGTTGTTGTTGAATGACCTAAGACATGACCCTGACGTGCTGGGCTCTGTCAGGGAAGGTGACCATGGTCGTACTTGGTGTTGATCCACTGTAGGTCGATTTGAGAGTGCAGGTGACATTGTGTGTTCACCCTTACTTACCTGCAATAGAGAAGGAGTTTGGGACGAGGAAGAGAATGGTCGATTGGACGAAGCCTGGTGAGGTGGGACTGCTGCAGAATGTGTGATTGGGCAGCCACATTGACTCAATATGGATACAGCACGGGAGTAATCAGCATCGGAGGGGAACTTGATCTGAAAACGGCGGGTCTAAAGAGCGCTTAGCAGTAAACAGAGAGACAAAGAGTTTTTATGGTTGTACCTGATCGTTTCTCATGGGGTAGCGCACAGCTAGACAAGGAGATTTCACGATGATGGCCACCGGGGATTTCGCAGTCTGCATCAAGGAATGGGATGCCCCCGCTGCTGCTTCTCTGGCCAAAGAATTCAAATTAAGTTGTTCCTAGATTCCAGGGTTCCCAGCGTGAGACAAATGGCTATAAGCGCAACCAGGAAGTTACATACCAAGACATCACTCCCCCGAAGTACTCTCAGACGCTGATCCCCCTGCGAGAACGAAGAGGAGGTCTCGTGGGGTAAGATATGATCGAGAACAACGGCGAGGTCACCGCTGCTAGAGAGGTGCGTCCATCCCAAGGGAGAGGCACGGTCTGCCGAAGTAGTGGAGTAGGAGAACTTTAAAATGGGGATATTCAGCGAGTCTGCTCTGGACTCAATGATCCCTGCGAAGGTACGGGAAGCCATTTCATGGATATAATAGGTAGACAAACTCCTTGTTGGCGGCTACCTAAATAGGGGCCAGGGGCACGGTGTCGCCCTGCAGACCTCTGGCGAGAAGCTGACTCTGCAAGGACTGGTATAACATCAACAAATTGAATTTTTTGTGCAACAAGGAAATGATCCTAGCTGTTACCATTGCGGTAGCAATTAGGGACAAGACGACGTGAGGATGAAATAAGCTCATCGGATGCGAAGAGCCTCAATTTCCTAAACGGGGATGACAGAACGGACCCGCCCGTGGATGACTATGGTAGGCAGACTGGAGGCGCATTGTCTCTCCCTGAACGCCCTCAGAAGGAGGAATTACAAGCAGAATAATGAGTAGTTAGTCCCATATAACTGCGTCAGGGTCTGTGGTAGAATAGAGAAATCCAACAAATGCATTTATGTGGCCATCTGTAACTAGAGAGGCAGACTGCAACTACTGAGAAAGGGGAAAGGGTCATGTGACCGTGATCTTACCTAATCCCACTTAACTCAGCCAGTGCGTCCTCCCTCCACTCTCCTCCACCGCTTTCTCAAAACACACCACCCACCTGCTTCTTGTCACGTGAAAAGCCTCATCAACAAATCAATTTTTTCTTTTTTGCCAGTCATATTGCCTGCCCCCAGTAGCTCAATGCTCTTTGTGGGGAGAGACATCAGATCACAGTTTACATAGTTTTCTGTGCACACTCTAATGAATGAGCAAATCCAGAGATAACTTCTAGAATTTTTTGTCTTTATTGAACTTTCTGTTTATCCTCCATTTCTTGTTATTCTCTTCTCGCCCCGGCTGAACATCTAATACACGTGACCTCCACCGCGCCAAGATCGACCCATGGAGCCGCCCGTCGAGCTAGGCCGGATCCGGACTGACCCTGCTGCTTTTTATTTCGCGTTGCGCCATGTCCACGATGGCCAGAAGTAGGTTTGCATATCGTGGTATCAGTGCATGCCTTTACCTCCTCCTCCTGTTCCTGCGCGCTGATTTTAATACACCCCTCTCGTCTCCATACACACCTTTGTTTGACCTGGCTTCAGCTAATCTGTAGCTTTTTTTTCTTTTTCTGTTCTCTTTACCTGCTATAGCTACCCTATCACTGTCCCGCTAATCAACGGACATTTCTGGGAGGTAAATCGGAAGAAAATACATCCCCATATCCTTTTTGTCGAAGTCCTTGACCGCGGGGGCTTTACGGAGGTTTCCAAGGACAAAGACAATTGGTGCGCTATCGCTGGTCTTGTGGGAGTACCTGAGACGCAGGCAACTACCCTCTCGTGGAACGTTAAAGACCTCTACCACAAGTGGCTACTGTGAGTATTCAACACACGCGCCCAAGAGCTGGAAGTCTCAATTGAATGAGCGGACATTTCTTTTCTTACTTGAAAAAATTGATAGGCCGTTGGAGGTGCTCATGAATGGTCCAGTGGCGGCGGATGGAAGCCCTGCGGACGCCCGGGCTGCGAGGGGTAAGTTAGATGATTCTCAACACGCGCCTTTTCCACTACCCCCCCTTCCCCCTCTGGTTTTCGTAAGGCATAACCTTTCCCGGGCTCTCTTTGTCCCCTCCCTGTGCTTGAACAACACTGACACATGGTTGCGCTTTGTTACCAGGCCTCCGACGGGCTCCTCCTCAACGACAACCCTACACCGCGACTGGTCCCGCCACCAGACAAACACGGAGCGGGGGCAATCCGCCAGGCACGCCCGCCAACTTGAACAATTCACTCCCTTCCACTCTCTCGTATTCTCCTTCCTCAACACCTACAACAACAGCCACCAATAATAACACCACCACCACCATCACCACCGCTACGATGTCCTCCACAACACCCTCTGCATACATGGACAATCGAGCGCCCATGCACACAATTGTCGTCGATACACCTTCGAACCGACGGGGCAGATACTCCCAGGTTGACCAGTCGCCTCTTCCGCGCACTATGGATCCTATGATGATGTCGATGATACCCGAAAAGAGTGTGTGCCAGTTCTGCTTCTTTTTGCTCTTTGTTTCGCGGTTGTCATGCGTTGCTACCTGATAGACCATTGAACTAAAAATACCATTTCCCCCTCTAGCTCCTCGCATCTACAATCATTGCGTCAAGGGTTTGCAATCCCGCATCCCTTCCGAAGTTGATTTCGCGCTGCATCACTTGGTGGTTATATCAGACGAAAGAGGTGACAAGTTCAAGTTCGATGATTTCCCTTTCCTCGCAGAGGAGCTTGTCGAGAAAATAATGGAGATCACTTACCTCGTGTCTGGTATCAGATGGGAGGTTGATTACACCTCACTCGAAGAGCCAAGGGACAATCTCCTATACGGCATTGGAAACACTGACATCCTGGAAAAAATGGCAAAATTTCCAATCACGCTCAGCGGTGACAACGTGGAGACTGAGGAATTTGCACACAATCTTAAAAATATCAAGGAAGCCGCTCTGACGTTGCGGAACATGTCGATGCTGGAAGCAAACGCCGTTTTTCTATCCACTTTGGAGATTTTCAAGGATGGCATGCTTGTCGTACTCAACAGTCCCCGACAACCACGTTTTAATGAAATTCTAAATTACGCTTTGGACACGATCGAACAAGTCTGCCCCTACTGGGAAACTGACCCCGACGACCCTCTTTTCAATGCGCTATTTGAACTTTTAGGATCATCTGATAGATACCATATCCTGACTGCTTTGAAAATTATGATACTCTACTCGATGGAACTTGAGACGATCAAACGTCTTCAAGGCGTCCCGGATGATAAAGTCAAGATGCTCATGAGCTACACACTACTCGAACAGGACAAAGAACTTCTTTCGGGGACGCTCGATTTCTTTTATCAGTACACAGCCATCCCAGAGAATGTCGAAGATCTCCTTAGCAGTTTCTCGCTTCCAACAACCCTGATCCCTCGCCTGGCGAATCTTCTCTTATTCGAGGGCGAACGAGACATCAACGAGATAGTAGATCAAGAAGAGCGCAAGGCACCCGCCACAAACGCTATTCCTATTGTGCCACCCGATCTCCACGCTATGCTATTACAGCTCCCTGAACCTGAACGTTGCTCTCGCTGGCTCAAGTGCTGTTTCATTGAAGATCCGGGGTGTGAAATCACTCAACTTGCCCTCTGGCACGCTTATCAGAACTGTTTCGCGGATGAGCGAGTACCTGGTGTAAGCACCCTTCCAGCGGCGGAGTTTATCAATACTGTTAGCCGCACATTCTCCACAGCTCAGGCGCAGGTTGTGCCCGGCCCAGTCGCCAAATTCATCATTAGAGGTATCCGCCCTCTCGAGACATCTTACGACTTCAACGGATATCCATACCACCAGTGCAAGTGGAACGTTCCCAATGGTCAATGCAGAGTAGCATTCGTTGATCCCGCGAAACTCAAAAATCACGTTTTCCGCGAGCATATGCTTCTCAACCCAGCTGATCTGGGTAACTTGCAAGATGCCCAGCGTCCGACCAACGCTTGTGCCTGGGATACATGTATGGAATTCCAAATCCCCACCGTCAACACTGCCCGTGTCGCCGGCCATGTTTCCACCCACCTACCGCCACTGAAGGATATGAGCTCACCACCTCCGCCTCCCCCGCGCGAAATCATCCAGCCAAAGCTCACGCGACTATTCGACTACTATCCGACCCCTGTCGATGAGAAAGGTGACCCCGTCGGAATCGCGTACAAGGCCATCCTCATCTTGCGCAACATTATTCGCAATCTGCCAAAGGAATCTGCCGGCCCAGAACATGGAAATAAGTCTTGGAATCATGTCCTTTTCTTCTCTTCGAAGAATAAATTGATAGAAATTGCGGATTATAATCCGATACTTCGCGGTGATATCTTTGAACTTGTTGCTGAGATAAAATCGTCTTAATTTTACCTTTCTTTTTTCTACTTGCTTAATTTTTTGTCACTTCGAAATCACAAGGCACAATTTTTTCGAATACCTACAGTTGTCATCTGTTCCCTTATCCTGAGATGCCCATTCCAACCCCCCATCATGTTCTGCCACGCTCCTGTGCTAATACCGAAATCTACCTACTTCAGCTAGGCGTTTTACACGAGTGTGGGTTTTGTCTATTTCTTTTCTTCTCTCACCTTTCTCTTTTTCTCCTCTAAACTTCGAGCCTTAATATCGACGTAAAGTGGAGGCTGGGTTCATGCATGCATTATATTTGGTGGTTTTATTGTCCATGTTGGGTTGCGACCTTTTGTTGTCGGTTTATTTTCTCAGCTTTCCAACCCTTTTTCCCTCTATTTCCTTTTGCCTAATGAGTGCATGAATTTGGGGGATAAAAGTTAAGAAGCGCGAAACTGTGCGCAGTTTACATTTCGTTTTCGTTCAACTTATTCTCAACGACATTTTCCAAACATGGCCTCTTTTAGAGATGGATGGAGGGATGTACATCCGTTTGTGTACCTTGTTTTCCTGTTGTAATTTGTCAACCTGATAGGAGCGGTTGATGAAAGTAAACAAATCAATCAACCAGAATAAACACATAATCGATGTGATCGGGTATTGTTTTTCATCAAATGATAGTGATTTCAATTTTAAAAGTGACAACTTTCTAACTCTGTGATAGTAAGCTGGAATGTGGCCCTTGACCAGCTTCCACGAGCCCCTTAACCCACCACCCAGTGCTATCCCGGTCCTCATTCCTTTTTTACACGTTGATCTTCAATGGATAACATATTCTATTGTTCTAATTTTAATGTGGGTTGTTGCTAGATCCCCGGGATGATCGGTTCTCCACCATGGAAGATGCCGTAGTTTCCCACGATGAAGCATTAAGAGAGAAAATAAGAAATACATGGGAAAGTCTGCCTGGAGGGGTATGTCCAACATATCCATCCGTGCAGATAGCCAACGTCGCCGCGAACAAAGCAGAAGTAAACTCCATCCACATTCCAAAACCTTGTAACGGGCGTCAGCCGTTCTTTTACTCCCTAAACCCCCCTGGCAAAAAGCAAATAACGCGTAAGGTAGTTAATAGGAAGGATATATGAACAAAATAGTACAAGAACCTCAATTATTTTCATTTAAACAACCGCACAAGCCTCTGCAAATAACCCGCAGCTCCTCAATTCTATCTTGCTCAAGCACCTCCGCATTAGCCTCTCCACTCCCCCCTCCACAGAACGCGGACTATTCGACCCAGCCACAAACAATATCTCACACCCATCGCTATTCTGCTCATCATCCAACGCCAACGCCGCGATGGGCACATACTCCTTCCGCCGGCAGCTAGCAATGATATCCCCGCCAAGTTTCCTGCTCGTATCCGGCAACATCTCCGCCCGCAGCTACCTGTCCGTAATCTCAAAGTCTGGCTCAACGGCCGTTAACACGGTGTACATGAATCAGCCGATGGTGAATTGCTCTGTCGTGTAGCTGGCTTTCTCCTCGAAAGCGTCGTGGTACGGCACGGGAAGGCCAGACAGGCGTCGCCTGTGCTGACGTAGCTGTCGAAGTCGACGAGTTTGATATGCAAGTTATTATCCAGGAGGGCGTTGGCGGGGCGAATGTCACCATGCATCAAGCCGTGACTTCCAAATGTTCAGCTGCACTGGCGAGCTCCTTTACCCCGCGAAGCCGTAAGAGGGTTGAAATAGAATTTGGGTCGTTATTCATTCAATGGTTGACGTTGCAGGACATCCGGGGCATGAAGATTCCGCCAGGGCAGTGAGGGATGGTTTGCAGGATGTTGAGGTGGGGATGATCGTTGAAGATATCGTAGATGCACTTCTCACGGGCGAGGGAGGCGAGGGAGGCGAGGGGTTCTGTGGATTGTTTGGTTTGTTCGTCGGTGGGCGTGATGTTTGCTCTGAAGGCAATGGGTGCCTGTTAGTGCAATGCGTTCCCCAATAGCAAAGACTATGCTCACTGACCCTGAGTCAATGATGTCAGTCTGATGAGCCTGAAAGGGAGTTTATATTCATTCAATACCATTGTGTGTGGTGGTTGGTGATGGATCTGATGAAGTGATTGATAGAGAAGGTCAGATACTTGTTTCTGAGATAATTACTCTGATGAGAGACTATCAAAATTGATATTAAAGAAATACAGGCAGAGAGAAATGTAGATCAAGCAGCATGAGAAAATAAAATGAAAAACACAAAAGCGATTTCATAAATCAAAAAATTTATAACAGTATGAATATTAACACTGAACATGTGTCATTTGAATTCATTGAATAGAAGATTCACACTTGAAGATGAATACATTAGCTTTGTTCAGACAGATATGAGAATTGATAGTCATGCACACCTATCAGTGTATTCATACAACTCATGATATTTCCACCCTGTAATTGTAGTCAAGCTGCGGAAGCTGCTGTACCTGCTGTAGAAGAAGCAAGGGTCTCTGTGTCAGTGCAAATCAGTTCCTTTTTGTAGGACATATAACTTACAATGCGTTGCCTGTCGCCAAATCCCCACCGCAATTTGTTGCCAGCCACCTTTGGCCAGGCAGTCAGGACAAGGGTTACGCAAAATCCGGATTCCGAAGCTCCAGTTCATCGATGGAGACTGGCAAGAGGTGGTCCTGTTCAAGATGGACACCGGGCATTGCAGGAGATATCCCAAGCTGTCAACAGAATGCCCGCACTGGTGCTTCACCTTGACCATAGTGAGCTCGCACATTGTAGATTAGACACTTTAGGGCTCGACAGAGAGCTATGAAGAGAAGATAGGATATTATCAGATGTCTTAAGGGATATAAGTGTGATGAGAAGATGCAGTGAGATTCAGTCTGCACAAACAACTAGAGAAGAAAATCTCAAGAGTGAAAATATGTGTGTGAATATGGATGTGAAGAGATTTGTTTTTGATCATGAGGAACAAACAAGACTTGTATAATTATGAAAGGGGAACAGACAACAACACAATGGGGAACAGATGGAGTGTTTCCCTCCTCAGTTTTCAGATCTTAGACTCAACCTGAGTAGCTAATATCAAAATAATACCATGGTTAAGAGAAGAAAAGGAAGTGAAATTGCTTTCTCTGAAGATTCAAATGTGAATTCCAGAGAAAAATATCCAAAAAGAGGACTGCAAATGAAATGACAGGAAGAGAAGAAACTGGCTGCATGCAAGAAGGTATCTGTTGTATGAAATATGCATTTAATAGCTATTGTAATATCAGACAAAGATATCAGGTAGAATGACCGAGAAGCTACCCGTAGATTTCATGAGAATAATGAAGATCTACATGAGGTGAAAAATTGTGCAAAGAATGTATCAAATCAACATTTGCCTGAAGGAAATAAGCTTAAGACACCAGAGAGGGAGCGGGAATCTTCTTCTTTCCTCTTAATCTGCCACCGGAATCCAGGCAAATTCATTGTATATACGAAAAAAGAATCGAGAAGATTCGCGCGCAGGCAGGATGCTTGCTCCAACAAGAAGCCTGGTTGGCGGACGGGAAATTAAATGCACACCCCCCCACACGCTCTTTTGATGCTCGTATTTTTCGTGCCGCTTATTTGAAGAGAGCGCTGGACAACCGGTCAGCTGGTCAAATTGCCTCCTCGCTTCTTCTCTTCAGCGGGGGAAATTGGCTTGTGGTGTGCATAAATCCATAGGAAGCTTGTTGCCTGGGGTTTGCGCAGCATCAAAATCCCCCTCCCCCGGGTTGATTGCTGCTATTCTTGGCAGTGTACGCTGTTCAAAGCATCACTTCAACCTCCTTCAGGCCGCGGGAGATTTTCGCTTCTTTGGACCCGCCTGGTACTCCGTGTCTAACTGCGCTGATGACGTTGGATGTTCGACGCTGGTCAAACGAATGTTGGGTTAGTTTTAAGGATCGGATTAGTCAGCCAGTTGGTGGGCTGTTCCTCCACACACCATGAAGAGTCATTCTTTAAATACATGACGATGGCTGTTGTTTGTATTTAATTATTATTTTGTTCATCAGGTCCGCAACAGCCATATAGATGTCGATCACTTGGGCCTAGTTTCTAACTGATCCTTTTCTCTTTTCTTTCTGAGCGAGGCCTGCCTCTGATTTATCACTATCTCGCCATGACCTAGCATTCCGTTGTTGTGGTGAATCTTTCGGCCTGCATTTTTTATACACCTGACTCTTCCGCACAGTTCCATTTGTTTGTCTTCCCAGGAACATTTCAACTCATTGCGTGTGTTGTTCTTGTGGCTGCTTCTACGGTACATGCAAGCTCCGCGTCAATCGATTGCTGTTCTTCCTTCCCGCAGAGCAATGCCATTGCTTCATAGGCCCGCCATCAGACCTAAGTGCCCCGATTTCCCTGATGGATGAACCCGTTGAAAGCCTCATGAAAGTTCGTGGTGATCTAAATCATAAGTTACCGTACCTGCGTCCTGAACGGTAATTTTGCTAAAATCTGTATGGCTCTTTTTTTTTTGCGACAGGTCCTGGAAGATGAATACTGTCCACCGCTAGACCCGGCCCTTTTCGTGGCTATCGCCAGCGATTACAACCTTCTCGACGAAGATAATGTTCGGCAACTGCGCGACACGCTAGATGCCCTGAAGGCTTCCGCTGATGAGCAAGAGAATACTGCATTTGACCCCTCTGGCACGAGTGGCCAGGATCTCATCGCTGGGGATCAGGACGAGTTTGCGTCGGAGAAAGATGGATCGCATCCAACCCTGAATTCTCTGACGTCGAACCTCACGAGCCTCGAGTCGAACTTCTCTGCTGTTAGCTTGGAGGAAAACCAGGACCCTTCTCACGATGGTGGACGGCGGAGTGGACACCATACTAATACTGAACAAATCTCTACCCGTGTTTCACGCATTGCAGGCGTGACTGCCGACGGCAAAATGACTTATTTGATGGATATGTTTCCATCAATTGACCAATACACGATCCTTCACACTTTGAGGAAATGCGGTGAGGATATTGATCGCTCCATGGATGTGTTGCTCAACCTAGCATTTTTTGAAGACCAGAGCACGGATAACAAGGATGGTAGAGTGTCAATACCGAAAGGAATCGATGGATTCCAAAGTAACATCCAATCAAGAAATCGAAAAGGGGCAAGGGATAAGCGGTCATCAAAAAAGCAGGGATCGCTTCAGTTGAGGGCATCATCAGCCCTGACGCAACACGAAATCAACAAGGTGGACAACAAATGGGAAAACAGCAAAAGAGATGTCGACTTTGTCTGCTCCAGAACCTACTTATCGCCTAAGTCTGTGACTTCTGCCTACCATATAAATGGAGCATCCCTCCCAAACACACTGCATTCTCTTGCATCCACAGAGGCAGAACAACACGCAAAGGCCATGATGAAGAACTCAGTCACAATCACCCAAATAGCAGAACTCCAGCAAGAGTTCCATAAAGTTCCCCCCGAGAAACTTGCAGGATTGCTTCGACTAGCCAGGAACTCAACCTCAGCAGCAAGCGAGCTTGCAGCCGTGATGATAACTGTCAAACCACCCCCACTAGCCACAGAAATTGTCCAAATAAAACAAGCACCTATAAACCTGGATGACTCCCCAGCGCAGACTCAGAAAACCCCTTCATGGACACCGCAGCCTCGCCGCGACCACCTCACAACCAGAGCGATAGCAGACTCTCACATGATCGCAGGCCACGGCGCTTTCGCCAAGGCCAATTCAGCCTATCGCCGTGCCAAATCGGACCATCTCATGGGCGGTGCGGCAGGGTACTACTCCGCAGTAGGTCGGGACCATATGGAAAAAGCGAAAAAGGAAGCCGCCGCTGCCGCGGACGCACTCGTGGAGTCCCAGTCCAATAGCAGGTTATTGGACTTGCACGGCGTAAGCGTCCAACATGCCGTTGGCATCGCGAAAAGGAAGGTGGAGACATGGTGGGATTCGCTTGGGGATACCAAGTATGCCCCTGGTGGCTGGGGCCCCGTGCAGGAGGGATATCGCATCATCACGGGCCTCGGTCGCCATTCTAGGAATGGAACTGCGAGGGTGGGTCCGGCGGTTGCGCGGGCTTTGGCTAATGAAGGGTGGAAAGTTGAGGTTGGTGAGGGATACTTGACGGTCATGGGGATGGCTAAGCGCCGGTGAGCGTGGGTTTCCAGTTTGGCTTTGACGCTTTCGGGATATTTGCTCCCTTTGACTTATTATTTCTTTGCCATCATTGATTACAGGGCAGACTAATATAAGCGGGGCTATGTATTTTATTGCTCCAGGACCTTTATAACGTTCAGGCTTGTTTGGTGTATGTAAATAAATATTGCCATGACTTCTGGTATTTAAATGACCCCTCAACGATATATGTAATGTATGAATCACAAGAAGCTAATATTTAAAACTGAAATTCTAATATACACATGTATCTGGCTACTTAATTACTACTCATTCAGTACTTTTGTATATCTATATATTCATATTGAATTAATTTTTTGTTTCCACACGATGATGTCCCTCGGCCGAAAACGCCCCGCAGATGGGGTAAAATTAGACATATATGAGGTCATCGTTACCAGGCGATTTTGGAATCATCAAATGAAGTGGAACGATACCACGGTCTGCTTCAGAAGTTTAAAAGGTACCATACTCAGGACACTTTACACCACAAAACGCTTATTTATTGTACTTCAATCCTGATGCTTCTACCACCAACTCTATGTTCCACTTAGCGCTGGCATTATTCCCTATATACCCAGCAGCACCTTAAAAGACCCTTTAGTGATTAGTACTTAAAACCTCCCGCTCATGCGCTTCTCACCTCAACATCTCCGTTTCCATCTCCAAAGACGTCCTCTCCATATCTCTCCTATATCTCGACAGTTCGCCTCTAAATCAACTCAACTCCGACGCTGTCTTCCCCGCTTTGTGCGCGGAGGTCGTCCATCACCAACTGGTCACAAAACCGCCCTCCTCCGCTGGGTGCCAACGATTTCCTTCCTCTCTGCTTTCAGTTCATCAACTCAGAACAAGGACAAAATGGAGTTCCCCGATAAACGAACGGATAAAGAATGGCAGGCGGTGTTGACTCAGGGTAAGTACACGCAAAGCCATGAGATACTCAGTCTCTTTCCCCGATCCTTTAGAACTCAAACTATGCTCTGTGCTCCCACTCGAAATCATATAAATTCGCATATCTAACTGCGCTAACCCTTTTTCTTCCGCGCTACCTAGAACAATTCCGCATCATCCGCAACAAAGGTACCGAACCCCCCGGCAGCGGTAAATATGACAAACATTCCCCATCATCGGGCGTCTACGAATGCGCCGGCTGCAGTGCCCCGCTGTACAAGGCCACTCACAAGTTCGCGTCTGGCTGCGGCTGGCCAGCGTACTTTGACTCGATTCCGGGCGCCGTGGTGCGTACGGAGGATAAATCTTTCGGCATGGAGCGGACGGAAATTATGTGCTCAAACTGTGGTGGCCATTTGGGACATGTTTTTAAGGGAGAGGGATATCCGACGCCGACGGATGAGAGGCATTGTGTCAACAGCATCAGTTTGAGGTTTACCGAGGATGAGGGGAAAGTGGAGGAGGGTGAAAAGAAAGAGGGAGGGAAGTAGATAATTTTTGTTGATAATTTTCGTTGCATTTGAGCTAAGTTACGTACATGCATGTTCATGGTTGACGTTTTGATATTGTTTGGATAGGGAATTAATTTTGGAAGATTTATGAGTGTACCTTTTTTTTGGATGTGAATACTTGGACCAGCAGGTTATCGGGGGCTTTTATTATTTTATTATTACTTTTATTATATGAAATGGTATATTTAGATGTGACTACCTACCTCACATCTTCACCTGTTGAATAGTAACTTAGCGCTTCGGCACGTTTGCTCGATGCCTGAGTATTTTGCTGTTGCGCCTTCGGTCTCTATACTGCACCCAATGCTTAGTCATTATCCGGTGTGAACAGCAAACTCGCCGCCGCCGCCAGAGCCCAGATGCTAAACGCCAAATATCCATTCGATCAGGATCGGTTGGGCAGTTAGTTAGGCAGCGGCCCAGATACTTTTTACCTATATCTGACCCTCATTCCCTAATATCTCAACAACATAAAACCATCTATGCCAGGATAAAGACACCGTACATTCAACTCTCGGCTATCCTTCGCATCCCCCCCAGTCACAAATTGCGCCATGGCTTCCAGAC
Organism: Blastomyces emzantsi; assembly: GCA_003206725.1. NCBI lineage: Eukaryota > Fungi > Ascomycota > Eurotiomycetes > Onygenales > Ajellomycetaceae > Blastomyces > Blastomyces emzantsi. The sequence continues at coordinate 20,427 of QGQJ01000833.1, forward strand.
GAACGGCCAACCCCGCTGCCGAACGGGCAGCAAAGAACCAAATAGTTATCAAGAATTTGCTGAAATTGGAATGCAATAAGATCTGTGCGGATTGCAAGCGGAATAAACGTATGTCCTTTCGATTCCGTTTCCGCCCTTTGTCTCCTGCTTTGACATCCCGTTTCCAAATACACCCTGTTTCCCTAAGTCTTCCGCGGGCATGAGTTTAGAAGTTTGATCCAGTAGAAATAGCTAACATTACCTCTTTCTGTGAATAGATCCGAGATGGGCCAGCTGGAATATCGGCGTTTTTGTTTGCATTCGTTGTTCGGGAATCCACAGGGGCATGGGCACACATATCAGCCGAGTAAAATCGGTTGATCTTGATACGTGGACGGATGAACAACTACAGAGTGTGCTTAAATGGGGAAATGCCAGAGCCAATAAGTTCGCTGTCCTATCTCAATTCTGTTGCAAAAGGAGCATAAAACCAAGGGTGAGAATGTATTAACTGTTTGTACCTAGATACTGGGAAGCAAAGCTTGCTCCTGGGCATGTCCCGTCAGAAGCGTATGTATCCCCCACCCACTCAGAGGTTTACATGGAAGCGATATTCTAATTTGACCTACAGGAAAATGGAGAATTTCATTAGAACCAAGTACGAATCAAAACGGTGGGTAATGGACGGACCAATGCCTGATCCATCAACCTTTGATGTCGATGAAGGTGATGATAATATGGTGAGCCTTTTCAACATGCGGGTTGTCTAACCCAGCTCCCCTTCTTTTACTTACCGGTCTCTCACAGCCATTGGCCATCGTCCAGGAGAAAGCCAAACTAGAACGATCCGCGTCCCACCGCGCTGCATCAACAGTGAGCCAGCCTGCGCCGCGTCGACCAGGGCAGTCAGTCAATCTTTTCGATGACGATTCCCCGGCACCCCCCGAGAGGCCTAATACCACAGATTTACCGGGTATTCGCCCCCCAACGGACCACACTAGACCCTCTGCAGCTCCAGCTCCTAAACCAAACAAACCAGCCGATTCATTACTTGGACTGGACTTCTTTGGCTCTGCTCAGCCAGCGGCAAACCGCTCATCCAGCACTCCGTCATCCAATATAGGCTCCACTGGCCCTTCAAGGCCGGACCTTAAACAATCTATTCTATCTCTATACGCATCAGCGCCCAAGCCACAAGCCCCGCCCCAGCACGAACGCAATACGTCATTCGGATCATTTTCCCCTCAACCGCAGCAGCAAGCTCGATCACAGTCAGATGCATTTGGTGGACTTGCCGATGCTTTTAGTGGTTTGAGCTTTCCGTCCACCACATCCGCCCCTCCCCCCCCTCGAAAACAAGATGCGTTCTCGAATCTCGGCTCGTTTAGTGCCCCCAAATCCCCACCCACAGCACCAAACATTTCTTCCCCGCCATTGAGCGGGGGTGGGTTTTTTGATTCTGGCCCAAAGCCACATAGATCGAATAATCCGTCTATCTCCTCTGGACGAGATTTCAATCCGGTTGGAGCCACGATGGGATCAACGAAGGCGGCAGCAGCACCTCCCGCTACTTCAACGAGTTCCTTTGACTTGTTTTCCTCCATGCCGACTAGTACTCCCGCGTCTCCTCCCGCAGTACCACCAAAAACAGAGAATTCAAATTCTATCTTCAACCTCTCAGCTCCTGAAAGACAGTCCGCCCCTGTGTCCCCACCAACCACCACTGCGAACGTTAGTAGCATGCTTTCAAGCAGCGCAATAGACCCGTGGGGCGGGAATGCTTGGAATACAACGGAAGCTACTTCACCAACTAACAAACAGACCATTTCATCGATGATGAAAGTCCCCGATAAAATTACCGCCAGCGACATTGGCTCTGGGTGGGGATCACAGTCCCCTACTTCTACGGCTAAACCGGCGCCGACTGTTGCCGCTGATGAAGATTTTGGTGGATGGACAAGCGCCCCTCCGCCGGTTCCGAACAGTAATGCCACATCGAAACCAAAGCCGGCCGGGGGCTTTTCGGGAAGCGATGATTTGTTTTCTAATGTTTGGGAGTGAAGAAATCTTTTATCACTTTGTGCTTTATTGTTCTTTCTTGCGAGCCTATGCTGTTCTTAGACATCTATTTACCACGCAGGTAATCGATTCATCGGTGAATGTTTGGGATTGAGCGTTCGTAAATTTTAGCATTTATGGTAACTGTCCACATCGCAGATTGTGATCCCTTTTCCCTCGGCCGTCTCCGTTTCAATATTAAGCTGGCATGTTGTTCGCGCGCTAGCCGTTTATCACATCCATACACAACGGCTCATCCCTGATGATCAAGGGGGATGACATGCCATGTAGATGAGAATGGATAGAAACAAAAACGAAAAAAAAAATACTTCGAAATAATTACATGTTTGAAGTAGCAGCTGGTAATCAAATCCCACCATGCAACAGTATAAAATGATTGTCCATGGGAGGGGTGTGTGTGTGAGCCAACGTATCCGTTGGTAAAGGAAGAAGAAAAAGGATATAGATACAACGGAAAAGTCCAATCCCTAAATTTATCGCATGACAAGCTTCCAAACAAAGCGATTTGACTCCACAAGACACCGTAACACCAAACTGGATAAGAGAAAGAAATATTACATACAACACGACGCTGCGAGTACGTTCATCCAAGACCGACCTGTCGGAGCCCCCGGCCCCAGGGCATTAGGCATATAGAAGCCGAACAACTTAATAACCTCCTCGGGGAATCATGTGGAGTGCGCCACTGCCCGCCCAGCAAGAATAAACGACAAAAAAAAGAAAAGGCAGGAAGATAAATTGACTTCTGCAATTCCCACACTTCACCCGCTGTTCAGTATTTCAAAATATCCAGCCCAATATAATCCACAACAGGAAGCCAGCTACAATGACAATCCCCGCAATTTTGAGTACGGCAACCCTATCCCCCTGTCTCGCCATGCGTGTTAACCGACCGGCACTTCCTCTGATATTAGTCGATAGCGACGAGAATACTTCGCTCTGTTAATTGCCGATTAGTACTTGGTCAGATCATCAATATGTAGGGAACGGATATACAAACCGTATTATCAAGCGTGCTGTGATCCCGGGCATGATCGTAAATATCTATCGTGACCGATTTCAATGCATTGGTCTTTTGTGAGAGGGAGTCCAAGAGGGCATTGTTTTGTCTATTTGGTAGTTAGGACGCTGTGTTAGCCGTTGTCCTTCTTTATTTAGTTATACCGCCTGTCCCCCTTCCCCCGCTTCGCGCATAGCACGGTCTGGGACAGAGCGACGAAGAAAATATGACCAGGCGCTGACATACTGTTCCCGCACGTAGGCGTCACTCATGATGAAGAACGAAGGGAATAATTGGACGATGAATAATCAAGTTCTTTGTGGCCCCGCGGAGCACAAAAGGGCGCCTTCTCGCCGTTCACTCTCGTCGACTCTGTTTATGCCGTGAAATAATCTGACCGAGTGTCTATCCTCTACTACGTTCTCTTGCCGCTGTGGCTCTGCAGCTCAGCTGCGCAGAGACTGGGTCGTCAATATCGGGCTTCGTACCAGGAGTCGGGCGAGGTTCGAGCGACAGAATTATGGAAGCGGCGTCTCAGTGTTAGTTATACGAAAGTATGATGTTTGGGAATTGCTGTGCTCTCCAAACTAGCGGGAGGCCTCGAACGAAGATGAGCGTGGATGGGTTGGTTGAAGTCCAGGCTCCGAAAGCAGCGGATTGTCATGTGATGCCGATAGTCCACGCTAGTCCTAAAGAGATTTGGTTTCAAATAACCTTTTTTTCGATCCTACTGTGTAGTCAGTTTAAACAACTACGTATCATGAGTTAATAGAGGCGATAATAAATCTATTACGCGGCAAGATGTACGATGTGGACCAAGACATATAAAAAGATATGTGGGTTTCCGTTTCCCTATAACGCTTGTCTTTTATCAGAGCTTGGCCCGTACAGGGTATAAAATAGTATTTGAACTACGTCGTCGATATCTTGATGATTTTACGCTTGATAAATTCATCAAGAACGCCAGGAGGACCTTCTAGACGAAGACAGGACCTAATCAAAATTCAACTAAAGGCAACAACCGCTACTGTACACGTATTGCGAAGCTTATGATGAACAGTGCCGTAAGAATGGCATAACTGTCTACGGAATGTAGAACCTCTCGGATTTGCTTTATTTCTCATTTCTCCATTCCTTTCCTTTGCCTTTGACTAAGGTCCATCAGGCTTCTTCACTCTAATAATAGCAGTTACACCTGGCGATATGGCGTTCATACAGATTGAATACACTGAGCAAATCATTGTAACTGATCCGTGTATATATATATATATATATGGGTCAGGCAATGGCTGGACGTACGAGGTTCAACTTTGGAAGTGATGAAGAATACTTTGCTCATTTGCCAGTTGGAAATGTAGTATACCCTTGATTATTGCAGGTTGTTTGTTTTTCGTTCCTGGCTCGTTCAGAAGCTTCGTTGTTTAGTACCGGGAGAAGGACGTTTCACTCCAAGCCTCACTCCCTCCTGAAGCTCTTTGGCTAGTTATGATGTAGCAGCCGGCTTTCCTGGTAGAAAGCTGACCCAGGCGGAAGAGGCAGGTCATATCGCGTCTGGGCCGAACGTTAGGAATACAATGGCGGGGCCAAGCAAATGGTTTCTGTTTGTTATTTGATTCCAAGTAGCAAAACGACAATTGTTCGGAAAAGTAATTGCAGCATCGTACCTAGGTACTCCCAAGGTCCAGGACCTACCTGTAGGCTACTGGGGCAAAAGNNTTTTGAGTGGCTCTGGGCGGTGTTAATTGGGCGGTAGTGCGCCAATCACCCCCTTCCCTGTTGGCCATTGTTTCAAGTCTTTGCCTGCAGAGGGGTAAGAGGACGACGGCTCCTAAGTTCCCCAAACGCTAGAAACATTATGCACATATCCCATTTTTGGCCTCTCCACCACCCGGACGACATATTCTCGACGTCTTTCCAATAAAATCCGTTCCTAAAAGTGGTTGACACATTCATGAGGGATGGTGTGCAAATTGTCATCTCTGTGGCTCCCACGACTTTTCGTCTGATCGGATGAGGCTTGAGAGGACTGCTGATGCAGTGGCAAGCAACCTCATTTGCTGCAGCTGTCAAAGGCTTTACGGGAACCTTATCTGAAAGCTCGGAAGATATGTGTACAGAGCTTGTGAGAATATTCTCTTGTGCTTTCATGGCGTGACACCATTGATCCCCAAAGGCCATTTCACCGGGGTTTGCTTCGATCCAACAGGTGAAGGCAAATGTATCCATTACAGTAAAACGTGTCAATCGCCTGAGCCTAATCCACACATCTAAAGCCTTCGTGGAGGAGAGCTTATCATTCACACCGAGATTCTAGGTCCGTGATAAAAATATATATATATATATAGGACAAAGCGGTCGGACAATAACCTGTGTTCCTGTTGCCCTGAATAAGTACATGTAGAATATATAGTTACCGGCGATTCTGGGAAGCGAGAAGAAAAGTAAAAATAATACGCAAACAACGAGAATACTACAAAACCGGCGAAGTTAAATGCCGCCTAGGAAAGTATTCGCCATAACAATTTTCAAAATTTTCAAAGGGGCAGAGGAAATTTAAAAAAAAAAAAAAAAAAAAAGAAAAATTAAAAAAAAAAAAAAAAAAAAAAGGTTCGATATGCGCAGTAAGGGAGAAATACAACACCACGCCAAAAGAGCAAGACACAAAAAACGACGAGTGAAAATGTTACTTAGGGTGTTAGGCTCATGAATGGAAGACGCCTGGTAAGAGAAGACTCGGAATGAGGTATAATATGTATCCTTGCTGGCTTTGTAAATAACAAAGATGAGGGAGAAGAAGAAGTAGGGCAAGGGAACCAAACAAAAGTAGGTGGGTGGAAAATAGAGAGAAACTTGGAAAACACTCCTGCCGCTATGCCGTCAACGAGGAAATATCAAGAAAAAGAAAACAGAGTAATACGCCATAATTGATTCAATAAGGAAAGAAGGCGAGAGGGGAATCGGGTAGGATTGCCAAAATCTAACCAGAACGTAGTAATCTTTATGAAAGGCCGTCGTCGGGCGGTAATTGGGTGCTTGGAAAGCGGCATAAATTCTAGGCTTAGTAGTGTATTGAATGTGGAGAGTAAATCTGTGCGCTTTTGAGGTGATTTCAATGGATATCGAGGGAGACTTGGGTATAAATCCAAGTGGGACACACTACCAGGCAATGGGCTAGAGGACGATTGATTGTGTGCGCGGGATGCAGTTGGGAAACGCTAGAAAGGTTAATCATCGTTTCCCATTATTCGAAATGTCGGTTTTCCCCCATCACCACATGTCATCATCATCGTCGAGTTGTGCCTCATCGCCAAACGAGGACCGCGAGGCGCCATATTGCGGCCGCTGGTTCGATCCATGCGCGGATCCGTTTTGAGAAGCGCCACGTCCTCCAGATTGAGACCATTGATGGTCATCTCGGTCATCGCCATCATAGTCATAGTGGGATTCGTTATAAAATGACCCATTATTATTGTAATGATCATGCTCTCGGTTCTATAAAGCAATATTTGGGGTTAGAACAGCCACTTTATAATACCAAGCATAGGAAAATGGACATATTTGAGTCCGGAATAAATACTCACCTGATGTCTCTGGTGTTGCGAATGGTCCTCGGATTGTGAGTGTTCCCTTTTACGATGTTGGGCCTGTGGAGCAGAGGAGATGCTTAATGTAGGGTGCATCTGTTGTACTTTGGCGAGATATGAATACATGAAATTACTTAGCAGAACTTGCGAATGTAACGCGCGTTTTGGTTCTGCGAGTTTCCAATGAGCATAGCGGTAAATTTCTCTTTCTTTGGAAATAGGAAACCTGGTCCAATTATAATCGATATCAGGTTTGAGCTCGCGTGGTAGCGGGTCGGGCGAAAGTGTCCTTGACGAATGTTTCTTCTGGTTGTGATCAATATTTCCTTTCTTCTTGCCACCAAATATGGAAGAGAATAAGCTCGGTTCTTTCTCCTTCTTTGATTCACTACCAGCGGCTCGCTTCGCAGTGTCTTTCCGGCGCTCTTCTTCCAACCTGACCTCCGCACGGTCGATTACGACGCTTTCCCGGCCTTTTTGCGCTCCGTCTATGGATGCCTGCAAAAGATCTAGGCGGGTGTTGTCATGTACCTTCTCAGCTATTTTGGGCATTCTGCTCTTAGACTTTTTGGATTCGTCCTCCTTTTTCTTGTCCTTATCTTTTTCCTCGGACCCTCGACGCCACGTCCAGCTCGATTTCCGGCCACCCTCCCCATCCTTTTTATCTTTCGATTTCTTCGAATCCGATTTCTTATTGGAGCTGTCTGTCAGGGTTGGGATTAAGGAGAGCGTATCCGTTCGAGTGCTGTTCCCAGGGAGCGCTGCCGGGCGAGAAGCAATGTCATTGATTGTATGGGAACCTTCTTTTGCCGGCCTAACGATTCCGGCTCGTTTGGAGCTCCTGTTTCCAATGGGCTCAGGAGGGAGGGGTGTTTGTGGAGGTTGTGATGGAGGTGGGTCGTGCGAAGATTTCCGTACGGGAATATGGTTTGGTATAGAAGCCGTAGCAGTAGCTGGTGATTCCTTCACGTCTGCTGCTGGGGAAGTATGTATAATTTGGTGCACGTTCTGGGGTGCCGCGGACGGCTCTGAATTTGAGCGGCCATTAAGGTCCCATGATGATCGTGTCTGTGACGGCTGGGTGGAAGCGGTTCTGTTGCCAGAGGTTAAAGGATCCGAGTTAGGCTCGCCTGACGAAATAGAGACGTTGTTAGTAGTAGCAGTGCTGGCTGGCGACCGGGTGATTGGTCGCGAAAACCCCGAGGTGCCTCCATGTGTTGGGTCAGTCGCAACTCGAGTTAGTCCCAGGATAGGGGGCTCTTCTTCGCCTGATGGGGGTGACCGTCGAGCGACAGCTTCGGCGTCAGGGTCGGACTGTCTTGGTGTGCGTCTCGAATGCGGAATCCGATCTCCCGTTCTTAAACTCCCTCTCCGGTAGGTTGTGCGGGTCGATCTCCGCAGGCTATGACCAGGCGGAGCAGGCGGTAATATAGGTCTATCGTCAACCATTGAGTCCTTCACACGCCTCTGTCCGATGGAAGCCTCCTCTGATACTGAATCAAGCTGATTTCCTTCATTCTGGCCTCCCGAGCCCGAGGTATCTATTTGTCTTGATAACATGGATTTCTTTCGTCGCAACCCCCCAGTCGAACCTTGTACTTGTAGCCCCGAATCAGCCATGGTAAGTTCTCCGGATCTTCGCTTTATCTGCTCTGCTTTGCCGTCAAGAAAGCTCTTGAACTCTTTGGGCGCCAATCCCGGGTGCAGGCGCGCGGGGACCCAAAATAATTGCGACGCATCATCATCAGACTCGCTCGAAGGGGGAGTTGGGGGAACGCCAAAATTGGAGCCGAACAATGGGAGATCCGGGTCCGCAGCCCCTACGTCCATCGACATTCTCCGGAGAGCGGCCAAGTTGCTGAGTTCCTGCGCCACGGCAGCAGCAGGATTAGACGCATAGTCTATATCATTGAGCGGGATAGATTTCGAGGTGGTGGTCGAGGGAGAGCGGGTTAGCACCGGTGAGCGTGGGCTTGTACCATCTCGATCACTGGAGCCCGGTTCCGCCGCGTGCTGGCGACCGGGGCCATTTGGGGCGGACCTGTCTATTGAACTGGTTCTGAGAGGAAGCGGTCGCTGGTAATTGTTCGAATCTGAAGGCTGCGGTAGATTCTCTCGACGCGGGGAGGTAACAGAGAGGGATTCATTCATAGAGGAGGGAGTGAAGCTTAATCGTTTCGAGTCCCTTTTGTCGTAATCATCGCCATACATGTAGCCAATTGTTTCCGTAACGTGTTGGCTATCATCGCTAATAGATAGTTGTGAAGCGCGGCCTCGTCGTGCAGAGTATCCTCCACTGTGATCATATGGTGAGGTCGAGGCCTGCGAAGATGGGCAAATATCAGCCTGTCGGTTCAATATGTGGTTTCAATGTAGCCGCGTGCGCGCGGAATAGCTCCAAGGTGTTCAAAATCGCTGGCAGGGAAAACAATGTGGAATTGGGGTGAAGAGACGAGCAGGACGCTAGACAAAGGAGAGATATTGTAACTCGGCCAAGTCCCCCTCACTCGCATGGCCCCCAGCATCTGCAAATCTTCTCGTAAACGAAGGTGCTTAACCCGGTCAAACCGTATTTTTGGTGACCCGGGTTAGTAGGGAGAGCCGGAGGGGGGGAGCGAAGGGTGTCTGAGGGAAGGGAAGAGGG
>QGQJ01000834.1:0-14902 GCA_003206725.1 Blastomyces emzantsi
GGAGGCAGTTGCGGCTTTTCTGTGGCGTTGCTGTGCCTCCATTATTGTGTGGTGTGTTATCAGCCAGTGGTTTTATGCATGGCGCTGGATAAGTGGTGTTGGTAGAACATTTGATGCACAGGCAGCCTGGCATTCAACCTCAGCGGGCTTCAGCCGTGCTAGGATATGCGCTGTCCAAACAACACCAGAACTGCATCCGCTTGAGGTTGGATATATACATTATACCTACTATCTGCCTTTCTCCTCTGATGTCACAGATAACTGGGACAGATTCAACAATTTTCATTGATGCAGAGAAGAAAAGGAGCATGCTCAACTGAAATATATATTTTATGACGCAGGAATTCAAAAAAAAGGGGAAGCAATATATAAAGTAGATTTGAGAAATGGAAAGATAGACAAGACTATCTCCATCATTGTTCTAGATAGTCATTTATTCAGGAGGCTGAATTAATCATTTCCCCCTCACCCATTAATATATTTTTATTCTGTGCATTCTCATCTGCTGGTTGGCTGTATAGTACTTATTGACGCTCAGACAGTTGTAAAAACATCACTTGATGTCAGCCAAAGAGGAGCTCAGTATAGCCATTCTTCATATCGAAAATAGCGTTCATATTTGATAACTTCTAGATCACGCATTGATCTGCTTGAAGAGTTTATCTGCAATATTCCGTCTTTGTAACTGTGCAGAAATTGAGGTGGAAGTTCAACGCTGTGAGATGCTCAACGGACCTGGATACTGAAAAGTCACGAGGACAGGCACAGTCTCCATCAACACAAGGCGAGATGGCCGAGCGGTCCAAGGCGCCAGATTAAGGTTCTGGTCTCGAAAGGGGCGTGGGTTCGAATCCCACTCTCGTCACCATCTTTTTTTCTTTTTTTTTTTTCTTCTTTTTTTCATTTCAGGATTTGAGGCACAGAATTTAATTATTCTTCGATCAGAAAAGTATCCTTGGTTCCGGTGTCTACCAACTTTCGTAATTGTTAAGTTTTGATTGAGCCCATGCTTCATTCAGTCAACCACTTTGATATCGCAATTCCGCGATGTAAGTCACCATGAACTCCTCACGGCGAAAGTAACTTGTGAATATACACGATGAGCACTTCATCTGACTGGGGCATGGGGTCCTTTTTGTTAAATTCCAGATTTCCCTGTTTTGGAGATTGCGTATCCCCCTTCTCTGAGGCTGAAAATCACATTGAAACTGGATTTATATTCAGAGGTAGCCTCATTATTAGGACTCATCTGTCTCCCCTTTGGATCGCGCGCTTGAACTGCGAAACCAGGCGCTGAAACCCAACTCTCTTTTCTTCTCAACTGATCGAATGCAGCTTCCGCCGCTGTTCATGCGACGTCTCGCAGTCGGGGGCCGCCTTTTTTTTTTTTTTTTTGCTTGCCAAAGCCCCCGCAACGAAGTTATCATGGTGGTATGGTGTGAAATCTCTCTTCACCGCCTAAAGGCCACGAACACACGGATAGGGCGAGAGTTAGCGAATCGCTACCCGCATGAATTGTCCAATTGTTCGAATGGAGAACACACGGAATACAATCCATGCCAATAGCAACGAGGATATAGGCCAGGGTGGTGATGCAATGACCAAAAATAATTGGCCAGACACAAGTGTCTGCTTCGCTGCCTGCCGAGGATGCAACCGATCAACCATGTCCGTACCAATGTAGACCGGCGCGCGTGATAATGGCATTATTGAACATGATACAGGATTCTCGCTTTCCGTGTTATGCACGTCTTCATGTGTTGCTCCGAACTTTTCGACATGGTTTCTGTCTAGGGGCGGCCTATCAAAGCATCGCGAACATCTTAAGCTCACCACTCATCACGGTTTGTCCCCCCTCCATTATCAAGTCTCACCAGCTCTGCAATTCGAGCTTTGGAAGTTTCTTTCGCATCCCACGGCTTTATATTACCCCGCACAAAGACCAGGCGTGCTCATGGCTTAGGAATTCTAGAAGAAAAGATTTTCTGAAGTGTGGGGAACGGGGTATTTCGGGGCCTAATTTTCATGATATTTCGGCTAGTACAACACGGCCTGCGCCCGGATCCGAGGGGTGTGCAGTTCGTCGTAGAAATGAAGGGGGGAAAGTCAACAAAAGAGAGAATAAAAATATCGATCTTCTACTCCGCTAGATCGCCTTGAGCGAGAGCAATGCCGCCATTAGCCGACAGAGAAGCCAGATGGATAAGCGGCCCAAAGAATCCGAAACAACACCATGGCAATGCTTCAGCTATCTTTGAATCTCAGGACAATTTCTTCTATTTCCGGCGGCTGAATATCAAGCATATTTTGGCGCGTATCATGAAGCGGATTTTTCCAGGGATGGAGCTGCCATTGAACACACAGCAATGATGTACGGAGGGAGGGCTAGCCAAAGGGAAATCTTTTCTCCTTGAAACCAACTAAGTTAGCCTAGCCTCGCTTTTTGCTTGAATTAGCCCAAACGGACTCCATTCCCGAAATGATCCTACGTCAGTGGTTTGGGCATGACGACAATTCATTTCGTACAAGCTAGGGTTATATCCTGGTGGATTTCCCGCTTCAGGCTCACCAGCAATACCCGCATGCTCTGCTCCCCTGATTTTTGTCCTAACCAGGGCGAGAGGCGGTATTCCCTGGAGGTTGGCACATTGCCGAATCCCAGCATCGCTCCCATCGGCGTTGGATGCGCACCTTGCGTGTGTTCAATATTGCGTGCCCCTTCAGCGCTGAGGCCGCTCTCTAAATTTGGCAGGCAAAATTCATTCTAGGTATCTATGTATGTCGATAGATCAATCCAGGTGCGTGCACATACAAATACCGGTTCCTGCTCCCGAAATATATGTTTCGGCTTGCTAACCCCTGGAAACGATGACCAGACACTACAGTCCGTGCATGATACACTGATATGAAGCTTTAGAGGCATCTCCATCGGGATATGCCTGAAAAGCTCTGCTTGGCTCTGGACCGGCCTACTTGTAGATCAAACAGAGCCCATGGAAGCTTCTCTGCGCGAGCTATTCCGATGACCAGCATCCAGATGTTGAAACAGCGCATGCATCTGCCTCTGAAGGAGCGTTTGGAGCGCGTCGAGCAAGTTCCGCCCAACCTGACACCAGCCCCTGGCCCTGTTCAGCCACATTCGCTTCCCACCCGTTGGAGCTAGAGTGCGCTACGTGGTGAGTGGGGCTAGCTTGAGATAGCTTTGTTTCTTGTTTCTTCGATGTTTCACCATTATGGAGAAAGTGGACTCGAGGTCGAACTGCAGTCCTACTGGACGAAAAAGTCGTGGAGAACGAGCTCGTCATTTTAATCAACCTATCAACTCACGCGAAGGCTTGATATGACGAAAACGAGAATTCAAGAACCGATGAACCTGGCTCCTGGTCCTTAATGATCTCCAAACCATAAAATTTGCAAATCATTGTCAAGGTTTTCATGTGCCTGTGCTTGGAGGCAGCTGCATAAATAACCACAATCTCGCAAGGAAGGTGAAATGAGTGCGACCCTATAACAGCCAACTTTATATTTTCGATCTCGAATCAGCCAAATTATATGAAAGGGTGGCTGATTTCTGAGACAGTGAGATTCCCGATGAGATCAATTCTATAGGAAGCGGAAGCCATGGTAGTAATATATACATATCCGTCCGCTGGCCTCCCTTGATCCTTTCCCTCCCGGAATGGATTTTGGTCATCAAACGAGTAGGGAAATCCTCTCATGCTCTGGGATATCACGTTCTTCTTCACCCTTCGGCAACTGCCGCGTCATAGACGGCCATGGCGATGGCATTCGATGCGAAACAGAATTTTATTTTGGTTGGAGTTTTGGGGTTTTTCACGATCATGGTTATGTTCGCACGGCTGCTCCTGCAAAAGATCCGAAGGCGGCCATTCTGCGCCGGCGACTATCTCACAATATTTGCACTTGTCTGTTTCTGTGCGCGCACTGTGATGAGCGTCCTAGTCTTTCTATGGGGAACGAACGTCACCAATCCGCCGGATCAGATGGAAAGTCAATTTACGGAAGCTGAGATCTATCACCGGGAGATAGGAAGCAAGTTGGCACTAACAGATCGGGTCACATATACTACTTAGTACGGGCTTACACGATCGTCTTTCCAAAAAAAAAATATCATCATGCTCACCACTAACATGATCATGAAATCGTATTTCTAGTCTCTGGACCCAAAAAACCATCATCCTTATATTATACACACGAATTTCTCCAGGGCTGCTGTGGCCGAGCCATATACTGAGCGCTACGCTGGCTCTGTTAGCCATAACTTTTGTCCTAGTACAAGTTATCTCATTCAGCGAATGCTCCCCTTTCCACCTCTATTGGCAGGTAGCGCCAGACCCAGGTAAGAGTTGAAGTAACCTTGTTGGTTTCTAGCATTAAAAAGGCAAGGCTAACGACCTAGGCAGGCCCGTGTGTCAAAACCATCTTACATGCATTCGCACATACCATAACAAATACTCTAACCCACCTTTTACTCCTCGCTATTCCTCTTCGCTGGGCCTTTCAAAAAGGCCGGTCTCTCACACAGTAAGATATCTACAAACACCCGGCAACACACCCCCAACACACCCCCAAGCCGCCCCAAACATCATCACAATTAACACCGCATCCCTCAGGAAATTCCTACTCGCCTCCCTCTTCTCCCTCGGCATTCTCCTCATTGCCATCGCCCTAGCTCCCCTCCCCATACCGGGCCGCGACACAATTAATAGCTATCAAAACGCCCTTAAGGAGGGAGAGGCATTCCTGCTCGCCTTCCTGGCCAATATCATCACCATAACGGGCTCAGACTACCATCCAACAGACGAGGACGACACGCCCTTCCTAACCTCGGGCGGCAAGCGGCGCTCCAATGGTAGCGGGTTCAGATCCTTATTTGACAGGAAGATCATCGTTACCAGCAACTTTGAGATGCAGTCGCAAACTGCCAGTCCTGCACGAGTGCTGCAGATGTTTCCGCGCCATCCCTGGGCGGCTGTTCAACGGCTGAGTAATGAGAATCTTATTACGCGGGCAAGAGGGGGTCGTGAATCGCAGTAATGTAGAATGTGTGTCTTTCCCTCATCTCGGGTCTTTCGTTTTTTTTTTCTTTCTTAATTTCAGTTTACTTCTTTGGGAGTGTGTTGATGAAACTTGCATTACCGGTATATACCCTCTTGAGCGTTGATATAACAAAAAGCTTGGTTTGGAGAAATTGATTTATCAGAAAAGAGGGATTATTTCACTCTCATTTTTATTTGTCCCCATTCAGGAGGTTGAGATTCGTACGGTGGGTGGTAATAAAACTGGCTGAGTCAGAGCGGCACTCAGTTTGAGAAGATATAAGAATGGGTAATGCTGAATAGATAACTAATTAATTAGAGACTGAATCCTTTTTTCTCCAAATATTTTCCATGCTTTCTCTCCACCTGCAGGCCATGTTCTATCGTTGCTTTCAAGGTGTGGAATGAGCGCGTTTTTCGAGCAGAGCAATCATCCAGTCGCTTTGAATTAGTTGCAGCGACTACTCTCCTGTGTCAGGCTCCTCTGCCAGTCGCCGTCGAACTGCTTCATGATAGTGCTGTGTGCTGCTTTGTGCATTGTTGAATGTTGCAAGGCGGGCATGGCAGCCCTTTTTTTTTTCAACATACCTATTGTCGCGATGTGATTTATTAGTACAGAGAGCGCTGAAAAGGCAAGAAGAGACGAAAAACGAAAGTTCCCTTTTCAAAATATGAGAGTAACTGCCTTTTCATTCTAAAGCTATGTATGCATCAACGTCGATAAGATTTGCTCTATGTAATAAGCGTAATATGATTATTATTAGTATTAAGTTGTCGGTCTTCCGGTCATTTCAGGGATGAAGTGAGTCTAACTGATGAGATATATATATACATCTAGACGAAGCTTTGCAGTGATCTAAAAGTAGTATGTCTATGTGCTGTAGTCTATCTAAATGAGATGAAAGCGATTAAGGGGTTGGGCAATGAATTGAGTGTAGAAGAAAGGAAGCAGAAGAAGAAAATGCCGAGAGAACAATGACGGAGGATAGACGGATCAGACAGGGCTATCCGCTTGCCGAACATTACCAACTGGCAATTCGGCTGGGGATTCTTGTGTCAGTGGCAGCGGGGGAGTTGGCATTTCGCTCGCATAATTCCCGCCCATCACACCTGGATCGCACTTAGCCCCGAAAGCCGGATTCTGCAACCCAGTATCATCCAGCTCGGGAACCCGATTCTTCGACTCCGCAGCCGCAGGCAACCGCTTGCGAATAGGTTTGAGATAACTGTGCATCCTGGTTCTGCGTGCGCTTCCGGTCAGATAAAGAACCACATAGCTAGTCCAACGAGCGCGATACCAGCCACGACCCCAATCACGATGCCGGCAATTGCGCCCCCGCCTAGCTTGCTGCCTGAGTCATCGCAGGAACCCGCGCCGATACCGACTGACTATATCTGTCCCTTCTGCTGGGTCGGCTTGCCAGATGGAGAACTTTTTGAGATCGTTGTTGACGTGGATATACGCGGAGGATAGGAAGGGCTGGCCTAGGGAAGCGCCCTGCTGGTCAACCCTCTGGATTGGAATTATAGGGAAGGGGTACGTAGAGAATAGGTGACCGTCGCCGTCTACGTCGAGATAGGGGAGGATTAGTTGGTGGTTTGGCACTGTGATGCTAAGACCAGAGTTGAGGGTAAACGTGAGATCCCCTTGAAAACTAGAAGGTGAGTTGGATTTAGTAGAAGATAGTTTTATAAGTTTCTTCCCCTGAGCTTTAAGCGCATCGAGAAAAGACGAGGCGCGGCCGAGCCCGATGCTGCCCTGCAGAGATTCGCCGGTCCTGGGGGAATATAAGGGAACAGACTCAACGGTCGTGTCCGGTTTTAGGGTAATGTTTTCATTGCCCCAGGGGTTGTTGACGTATCTCAGACCGCCAAAGACTCGAAGATCGTTGTCTGTGCCGGGGATCTCGATGGGGACCCAGGAGGAGCTTTCTGTTTCGCTAAACAGGCCTCCGCGATATCACTTGCATTGATCCAGGGCCTTCCAACAGCGCGAGGGGAGTAAATATATATTTTAGCATCATCCAGAGGTCTAAAACAGGAGGTCCAAATTCATCAGCGGTTCTAAATCTGTAACCTGTCCTCCGTACGAGATTCCGGGACGCGCCACGCTGTTATGGCACTTTGATATGGACAGAGAGGGTTGGCGTTGCTGGTTGAGTAACCTGTAGTTAAATACTGGAGAGAAAGAGAAGCGCAGCCGGCGTCTGTAAAATAACTATTTAGTTATAAATATTTGCCCCGGCGAAGAGATATTCTGGGTGGCCCCGAAACAAAAACTTCAGGCATTTTAAAAAGATTCTCTACAAGTGCAATCAAGTCAGCAGGATTTCAGGCTCTCAATATAGGGAAATATCGTTGTTATTTACCCGGGCTTGGAACAGCTAAATACGAGCATGTCCATCCCAGCCAACTTGAAATATAAAAAAAAAAAAGTAACTGCCCGGTTCGGGTTCGGACCCTAGAATAAAATGTAAGAAACCAGCCGAGATATAAAACTAGCCAGACAGACAAGATTTTTATCTATCGCAAGAAAACAAAAGCAACAGACGCACCAGCATCCTTCGTTATTATAACTAAATAACTACTACTACTACAAACTAGCCTTCCCTCTCGATTCAAACGGCAACAACATAACCAAAACCCCCGCAACAATAAACAGCACCCCACTCACATAAACAGGCGCCGCCGTCTCTAGATCCGCAAACATCGCAATAATCGGCGCCATGACGCCAAAGACCCGATTCGCCGCCGCCGTCAGCGCATTGCCCGTCCCGCGATCCTTGGTCGGGAAAATCTCTGGCGTATACGCATACAGCACCGCGTACATGATATTGCTCATGAAGCTGTACGCGCAGTTCCAGCCCAGGAGCGCGTTGGAGGTCGCCGCGGTAGTCGACGCGAAGAGGAACACGCCCGTGAACACGGTTGAGAGCGAGAGCGTGCCCTTCCTGCCCAGCCGGGGCAGCTCGACCAGCACCCCGCCGAGGAGGCAGCCTGGGACGCCGAGGACGGCGATGATGAGGGAGTTGCGGTAGGTGATGTAGGTGGAGCCGTCGCCGAAGTCGGCACCGCGGGTGGATTGGATGTAGGGTAAAAAGGCGTTGTAGAGGGGGAAACCGAGCCCGATGAAGGCCCAGATTAGGATTATCAGGGAGGTTGACCAGGCTAGTTTCGGGGTTGCGAAGAGGGATTTGACGTGGCTGGAGTCGAGTTTCTCTAGATTCCTTTGCAGGGCCATTCCAGCCCCGCTCCTCTGTGTGGTGCCGTGTCCCAGGGCGCTCAGCGTTTCGAGAGTGAGTGATGATGTCTTTCCGTTCCGGCGCGCCACTTCGTGAACAACGCGGACGGCGTCTTCATCTCTACCCTTGCCCATGAGATATTTTGGCGATTCAAAGATGGTAAAGCAAGCAAAGCGGATGAAGAACATGATCATCGAAATCCCACCGACAGTGATCATGAAATATCTCCATCCCATGTTTTCGGCACGGGTGCATGTTTCATCGTCTTCCTGGCAGGTCAAGTTCCCCAGGAGCGGCCAGGCGATAAGATTCGCCACGACTTGCGCAAGCGCCCAATCGATAGACAAAACAGTAAGCAAGAACTGGTGAGTCGACGGCAAGAACTCGAGAAAGATTGCAGAATCAACAGGTAGGTTCCCGCCAACCCCGACAGACCATAGCGCCGCAAACACCGCGATAGCCGCGAAATTCGGCGAGCCCGCAGCCACCAGCCCAAACACCGCCGTGATGCCGATGGTGAGGTTGAATGCCCAGCGTCGGCCGTAGATATCGCAGCCAAACCCCCAGAACACCGCTCCAACGAGCAACCCCAGATTCTGGGCAAGGGTAAGGAATGGCGGGCGGCTGGGTGAGAACTCGTTTGCCACGGGCGTAAAGATGAGAGACGTAACTATGGGCCAGAGGTTATCGCTGGCCCAGCCGAAGCCAATGACGATGAACAGCTGCCATTGATACCATCCCATTCCGATGTCGAGAATGGCCTGGTTCAACAGCTGGGCTTTTGCTTCATAGATCGGATCGGCGCTGCCCGAGGGCAAAGCCGCCGTGGCCACCGTGGGCAAGGGGGTATCCTGGAGAGTAATTTCTTGGGATTCCGGCACGGATAAGTTCTTCCTGTTAGGGTTCTCGTCGGAAGCTTTATCTATGAGCTCCGAGCTGCCCTCTGTGCGGGACTCCATTGTTTTTTTTTTCTTCTTAGGAGCTTTTTAATCAGCAACGAAAGCTGGGGTGGTTTTTGTTTTCTTCTTTTGTTTTCTTTTCTTTTTTTTTTTTTTTTTTTTTTTTTTTTTTTTTTTTTTTTTTTGGAGCGGGATGATGCGAACAGGGCGTTCTTCACACATTCAACGATCTAGGAGTGGAAGTTGTGTAGTAGGCCAACAGTTCCAAGAGTAACTTAACTCTTTTATGTCCAAACCATTTCCAGCTGGGCGCGCGCAGAGTTCATGTATCATTCTTTTTTACCCCTCGAGGGCTTTTTACCACCCATAAGTGTCGGACAAATGACGTGATAGCATCTCAGTCTGGCATGCCCAGTATTCAATCGACCCAGTTGGGATATTCTGATTGGTGTTGCACGGCGCAGGCTGCACAGCATCCCAGCACATTCCCTTGCTGCTAGAGACTTGATAACTAGTGGCCGGGGAGCTTGTTAGCCGCAGCTGGCTAGCCCTTTAACCCGAAGTTTTGTTGATTAAAAAAAAGTCTAAAATCCAAGGAATCCCGTCCGTCGCTTGGCTGCACCAAAAGGCGTGGTTGGAGTTAAAAAATCGCCCGCCCGTCCATGGATTCCTTCAGTCCAGTCAGTCAGAGTCAAGCTTTGCCGACGAGCCCAACTTCAGGGGCAAAATCGCTTTGGAATCACGTTCAAATGTTCTGTCATCAACCCTCACCATACTGGAGATAGGAGAGTGGAGGTTACTTCCGTTGGTAGATAATACAATGTATATATATAATATGTGTACGGAGTATGAGAGGACAAGAGGTTGATACTGCCATGACGTCATTCTCTTGCGTTTCACCTTTTTGTTTCGAACGAGGAGCAAAATGGGAATCGAAAATTCACATTGACTTCTGCTTCTCCCAACAACTAAATAAATGGCTTTGAATCAGTCTTTGGGATTGTTATTACGGACCACACAGCATGTATCCAGCCCACATATGAGCACTTTGCATTTAAAGATGCCTCTTCTCATACCTTTATAAAATTTGATTACTCCACTATCCCCCTAAAGTTTTGTGTGTAAAGAGGAAATGTTAAAACAATATATCAATTTGTTAGGCTACTGGGGCAAAAGAGCCCAATCACCATCAGTAAACACTGGAGGAAGAGGGGCTGAATTACAGGGAGAGCTAGCCTTGGTTGACACAATTACTACGCTAGAGACAAGAAGAAAAGAACAAGTACACATGAAAGATAATACAGAGAAATAGAGACAAAAGGAAAGCGAAGAGGAGATTCAAAGTTTCAGCATGAAACAGCAATAAAACCAACAACATCTTTTGGCATAGAAAAGAAGTCAAAAAGAAAAAGGAAAAATTGAGAAGATGAGATTGATATTTGAAATAGCCACAAGCTCAGTGACAGGCAGGATTATAGCAACTATTAGCAGCATAAGCTACATGAAAAGAAAACTAGAAAACACTGCCTTAGTGAGGCAAAAATATTTTGCGTGATAGAAGATGAAATAAGGCTTAAAAGCTGAAAAAAGTCAAAAGCATCATGGCATAGAAAATGACACGCGGGCCAAACCAGACAAGAAGAAAGAGAAGGGAAGACAAATGGTGGAAAAGAGGTAAAACACAAGCAATAAGTAGGAAAATGAATTGAGAGTAGCTCAAGTATGAAAAAGAATGCAAGACAAGGTATGTAAAGAAAGATCAAATAAACATGCCTTGATAGAACACGCTAGCTAGCTATATAAGACAGCACACACAGCAGGAACACCGCACATACACACACACAGACACATACACACAGGCTGCAATACATGGCAAAAGAAAAATAAGGAAAAGAAAAACAAAATTCGAGCCCATTAGAAAGAGATAAAAATGAAAAGAAAGGAAAATACAAAGAAAGGAAATACAATAAAATAATTCAACGGCAAAACTTGGCTTGGCCTGGAAACGATTAAAGCAGGAAAAGGAAGATATAGTAAAGGAAAATCATGAGCGAGTAAGCTGAGAGCGAGAAGGACAAGATGGAATAGATAGCAGAACCAGAAATGATGAAGATGAAGAAAGGAGATGAAGGAAGGAGATAGAAAGGAAAATGACTAACAAACAAAGAAACAAAACCAAACAAGGAAACAAAAATGAACCTGACATTTGTTTGGTTGAGACAAAAAAAAAATGGCAGATAAGAGAACTGAGAGAAGAAAGAAAAAAAGAACAAGAAGCGTACTTCAAAGGATGTACTGATTAAAAAAAAAAACCCAGGATCATCATAAAACAATAAGAGAATTGAAACATTTGGAAGAGGTGCGCGCAAAATGCGTTTCGCTGGAAAAAGAGAGCAATGATGAAAAAGGGAATTTAACGTCCGGTCACAGGACGGGTGTCAGAGGGACACATGATATTGAAATACTCAGCCAATCAACTAAAGTGCTCAATCGGGAGGTGGAAAGAGAAAAACGCCCGTCGACACCAGGTTAGAAATGCAGTTGTAGCTTTTTTTCTTTTTTCCTTTTATGTTGCTTTCCACAATTAGAAGAAATGTGTATAAACCTTTGAGGATTCGTGGACTTCCATTTCCTAAGTAGCGTAAAAGAATTGGGCGTTAGTTACATTACAGATATTTATGTGCGCTTAGATTTGGGGAGACGTCGGCTAACCATTTTAAAAGTATTAAGCTCTTCTTTAATCTGCTGCGCCAATAGCGGCGTCAGCCGATTGCAAGTCGCAATATCTCCACGACGGTCATACTCGCCGCTGGGCCAAGTATCGTGGAATTGGATGCGGGGACTGAATGATATGTTCCGCGCGGCGACAGTTTGTGGTGTAACGGGTGCGCTTGAGGAGTCGGTAGTGCTAAATCGACCAGCCGGGAGGAAATAATCTTCTCCTTCAATGGTGACGGAATCAGTTCTTCGGTGGCCGGAGCGCGGGGGGCGATCACGATCTCCGTTGGGAGTGCTTGGGGCGCTGGAGTGGGGAGAGTCATGGATGTGAGGAACAGGCATCACGTCAGTTACTTTGAACTCGACCGGCCGAAGGGTGGGAGACGAAGTGTTGGAACCAGTGCCAGATCCTATGTGCCAAAAGTCAGCAAGCAATATAAGGCGGGGCATAGCCCATGGATACCATTTTATCAAGGGATAAGCTCACTTTTCAGAATTCCTTTTCTCACTGCGGCGAGAACTTCGGCACGCTCCTTTTCGCCCCCCAAAATGCTCTTGCGGGCCGCTTTAATGCTGTCAGTGCTGCTATGGTCACCTCCTGTGGCTGTGCTACCAGATTCCACAGAAGTACGTCCCTTTGCTGACGGTGATGATGCTGGTTCATTATTGTTATTATTATCATTGCCCTGCTCTGACACGGTGTTATTGCTGGTCGGTTGCCCATTACCACGCTCAGCTTCCACATTTACTATAGATACCTGAGGCGTCATAGGTTCAACGGGCGCCGATGTATCCCCTTCGGAATTGAGCATCGATTTAGGTCTGAAGAGCCCGACGAGTGATCGAGTTGACCTTCTAACGCCTTTGCCCATCTTCCGCAGCATAATCGAAGCCGAGGAGGCAGTGGAAGAAATAGACAGATTATCCATGGACCCCGAAAATATATGACCTTGCCCAGAATAAATGTTTTCACCAAGTCCATTGGCCTCTTGTTTTTCTGCAATTGCGGCTTGCTCCGCGCCCAATTCCTCGTCAAGCTGTTGCTTTCGCGACACTTCCTGGCCAGGTCGACCAGCTTGTGGTGTAGGTTCCTGGGCACTTGCGGTTCGAAGCTCTGCAACGCTGCCGAACGACAGCGCCCTTCGCAGTCTCGACTTTCCAGATTTATGGAATCCTTTCTTTGATAATTCTGTCAGGCGCTTTGCGGCAGGACTATGTTCTTTAGCTTGTGCGGGAGGCGATGGGGCCTGTGCTTGCATTGGACTAGATGACTCCGTTGCGGGGTTAGTGGTAGTGGTGGGCTTTGGTTTTGAGGATTCGGGGTTCATATTTAGCGGTTGGGACAAAGGAGAAGGATTCGTGGCACGTTTCGAATTGTCAATGAGTTTGTGATCTAGTTTCAGGGTAGTGGGTGATGAAACTGGAGGAGCTCGTTTTCCCTTTTTTTATAACAAAATAGTACCTGTTAGCCGCAAACATAAAAAGGGGAATTTGAAGTGAGATGAGTAGAGGGCTAGCCTACAGTTGGAGGAGAAGATCGTACGGATGAGACACTTTCAGTGCTACCCTTGTGTGCATGAGAGTATGTATGAGCAGACTGGGGCCGTTGATCTGGGCTTTGCAGGCTAAAGTCCTTGGTGACTAAAGATACCAGCGGCTCAGCGGCTGGCTTTTGTTCTGATAGGTTTGGCAAGCCCGTTATGTCTAGACTGCCCAAGCTTCTACGCCTGTAACGCTTGGCTTGCTCTGATGATTGAAATTTGTCAGTGAATGCATCATCTGCACTAGCACCTCGAGAGTGATATGGTGAGTTCCCCTGCTTTACACCCGGAGTAGAGCTTGGCTGTGAAGGCCAATTTGCTACAGACGATGAAGCATTCCCAGCTCCATTCTGGAATTCAGCGCGTCGTTGGCCACGACGATAGCGATCTGGAGAAGGTTTCGCGGAGGTAGCAGGAGATGCAGGGGGAAACGAAGGAGGTGTGAATCCAACTGAAGATAGAGGGCGAGCAGCGGGTTCATTGGTCCGTAGTTTCGTTGGGATTGCAGAGTCGTCCTTTGAGCCCTGGGATATGACAGAAGAAGGGATGTTGGGGGAGGAATTAGATACCGAGCCAGCAGCAGGGAAATGCACACGAGAGGGGATTACGCCCGGGAATGTTGGGTTTGCTTGGGACTGTGTTGTCGAAGGCGCAGACACCGTTCTATGCTCCGTTTTCAGGAGGTGAGAGGCATTCTGACGCGTGAGGGAGCTGCCAGTGTTGGTCAAACTTGGAGTACTAGTGAAAGCATAAGGGGCAACAGGTTGTCCAGCCTGCGAAGCCCTATAACCCACCCCACTCCCGTTCCCATTCCCATGTCCCAGCACATTGTTGTGTGATGTCCTAGATGGCTGCTGATTTCGAGCCATTTGTGAATGTTGTTGGAGAGTAGAGGTCGTGGAAGAAGGGAAGGAGGCAGTAGAGGAGGAGGGGCGAGGCTGCAGCAAAGTGATGGAACTGGTCTGCTGGGGGATCGTTTGTACCAGTGCAGCCATGATTGAAATAACACACGGGTTTTCTTTATTATTGAAGAGCAAAGAAAAAAAGACTCATATGGGGAGATGCCAAGAGAATGTGGAACGGAATCGAGAGGAGAGACGGGGATTCGAAGCCAGATATCCGCCACAACAATGTTCTATTTATCGAAAAAAAGTGGAGGCCAAATAGGACAAATCTACTGCCTTGAGATGAATTGTCAGCTGAGACCACCACGAACGAGTATGTCATAAGGGGAGTTGAGGGAAAAAGTGGTCAGGTATTCATGGGGAAAGTTTTAGGAATCGTCCCACGTAGTCAATTGACGCGGAATTTGGGGTAACGTAGGTGGGAGACGATGAGTACTGGGCTGATTGTGCGAGCTAGGGCAAGTCTTTTGTTGTTCGCCTGTGCCTCAATGGCGATAATCTGGAATTGAGGAGTGACAAGCACTATGGGTAGTTGGG
>QGQJ01000835.1:0-34011 GCA_003206725.1 Blastomyces emzantsi
GTTTGGGGGGTTTGGGGGTTTTGGGGCACCCGCGCCGACCCGCGCCAAAGCCAAAGGACCGGATTTGAGCCAGAGTGGAATCTGAAGCTGACACTGGCAGTGAAGACGGGGATGAAGCCCATTCATGAGCAACTCTCTCACTCTCTTCCTGATTCTTCCAGGATGTCGCGCTTCGCGGCAGACATTCGTTGCATTCGCGAATCTGGGATGGCGATCTACTGTTGTGTGTTTGATTCGAGCTGCTGTTGTGAATAACAGTAAATGCAAGATGACGGAAAGCTCGGGCATCGTTGATCGACCGGCTTCCCAAGCTAACAATTATTCTTGCTATACATCCGTACATTCCTTCAGCAATGCTTTTTGGCTGCCAAACCTACGTGCCTCTTGCTCGCGAATCCTGTTATTTATGCAAGCTATCAAGGCGTGAATATAAGCCTGGAACACTTCCCCAATGGCCAATGGTTCTACCACCGCCTCACAGAACCTGAACTTCAGGATGGTGCACAGGTCAGAGATACTGTCATTGCCCCAATCAACCTCTCTCGCCAGGAGCCCATTATGGCGGAAAACCATCTATATATACTAGGGGTTCCTACTCCGTCGACAGGTACTTTGAACCTCGTTCTTCGAGTAACCAGCTGATGACACTACTTGCTGCAAACGAACTCCACATTTTCCCCACCCCATGGCAGCCCGCTCTCCGTCTATCTCGAGGGGCAGCCGATTTGCAGTGCCTTTGTACGGCATCGCTGCTGCGGGGGGTGAGGTCGCACTGTGGGTCTGCCTTGTGTGCGAATTTGCGCACACGCGATATCGCCCAGCTCCGTTATAACAATACCTCCACCTTTTGTACTTGGATCCCGATGTGCTGCATTAGCTGCTTGCGATAGGAAGCGTGCCAGCAGGATTCCTAACCCATCGAGCGCTGAAGATAACCACCCCCGGTTGGCGCATCACATATCCAAGAGCAGGAGCCTGGAGATAAGGATTAAGCTCAGACCATATTGCTAATCTGAAAACTTCGAAAAACTGAAATATTACTTCCCCTTTTGAGTCGCAGAGAGGGTGTCCTCAGTTGATCAGTTCTGGTGTATCATTCTCATCAGGGATAACGACTCCGCACGCAACTTCAAAGCCAGCTTCTTTTGTCTACAGCACTTTTTCCTCTTCCAATGTAAATTCATGCACTGATCTCGGCCCTCCGTGCCAGTCTTATACAACCTGCTCCTAGGTTTAACAGTGATCGGATCTCAGCACTTAATAATAGCTGATGTGTAGTAGCCATTGCGGCCTTGCAAACCCCGACCTGGTGCAAGCACCACAAATCCTCTAGAGAGCAATGAGCTCATATAGATACATAGAAGCTTTCTGCGTTCGCATGTATATATCCCCATGTCCATTCACCAGCCTAGGCCTGAACAATACTGCGAAACCCCTCCCTCATATACGGCTGATGAGGAGGCCTTTTGAAGACAACGTGGAATAACAAGTGTGTATATCTCGATAAGTACACACTGTCCAGATATCGATATCCCAATATCCAAACCACAGAAGCGACAAGAGGGTAGGAGGGAAGCGTTGTAGATATTCCAGGAAATATCACGTGATTTGGGTCTGATGACTCATCTATTGTCCGTCGCCAACTTTCTTTTTTCTTTTCTGTTGGTGATGATCTGTATTGAACGAGGGGTAGAATCCAGTATAATAATACGGGTCCGAGGCTGGGATGCAATTAGCCAACTATCATAGCTTTACAAATATAGCGGGATCTGATTAAGTTATCAATTGACACAAACATGTCTTTCACAATCAAAATCCCCTGCTCATCTGCAAACATCGGCCCAGGGTTCGATGTGATCGGTAAGTCCGCCCGGCGCAAGATACAATTCCCGGTTGTTTGCGACGACGAGGTCTGCTTGCTCTCCCTTCACCCCCTTTCTCTAGAATTGGGAAATTAACAAAGACAAATGCAAATAGGTCTGGCCCTTTCAATCTATCTCGAGCTCCACGTTACTACTACTACTACTACTACTACAAGCATAAGCTCCTCCAAAATCCCACTCAATTGTGCAATCACATACGAGGGCGAAAATGAAGAGGAGGTTAGCTTAGATCCGGAAGTCAATCTCATTACACGCGTTGCTCTCTATGTTCTTCGGTGTCACGATCAACGTGCTTTCCCCGTTGAAACCCATGTTCATATCAAAAATCCCATCCCCCTCGGAAGAGGTTTGGGGTCCAGCGGGGCGGCGGTTACTGCTGGCGTTATGCTAGGGAATGAAATAGGAGGTTTAAAAATGAACAAAGCTCGGATGCTAGATTATTGCTTGATGATAGGTATATGATTCCCCGCATCGGTTGCCGAGCCTCGCAGTTTCCCTTGCTGAGCGTGTGTGTGTATGTGTATACAGAGCGCCATCCCGACAATGTTGCTGCAGCCCTTTATGGGGGTTTCGTGGGCACCTATCTGAACGAACTCAAACCAGAAGATCTAGCTTGGAAAGAGATCCCATTAAGTGAAGTTCTCCCAGCACCGGCTGGAGGCATTGACACTGGAGTGAAACCACCGGAACCACCCCTCGGCATTGGCCATTACAAAAAGTTCGCCTGGTCACCACAAATCAAGGCCATCACAATAATACCTAATTTCGAGCTTCCCACGGCGAAAGCTCGTGAAGTCCTACCAGAAACGTACTCGAGAGCAGACGTCGTATGTGACCATCGATCCATCCCATTTCTCTTCATTACATCCCATTGCAAGCTAGACATATACCACCCCCTAACCATATGCCTTTCATTTCTCTCATTTTAGATATATAACCTCCAACGCGCCACTCTCCTCCCCTCAGCCCTTAGCCAGTCCCCATTAGATCCAGATATGATCTATCTCGCAATGCAAGACAAAGTACATCAGCCGTACCGAAAGCACCTAGTACCGGGCCTCACCGAAATCCTCAGCTCCATGACTCCAACCACCCAACCCGGTTTATTAGGGATATGCCTTTCTGGTGCAGGACCCACAATCCTAGCTCTTGCCACAACCAATTTCAGTCAGATAGCAGATCGCATTGTTTCACAGTTTAAACAGCATGGTATTGAATGTCGGTGGGAGGTGCTGGAACCAGCTGAGGACGGGGCGGTGGTTGAAAGGAAGAAGGACGTATAGACAGACGGGAAGGGTAATCAGTGATATATAATTATCTTTTCTTCGGAGTCTAATAATGAGACAGGCTGTGGAATATAGAACTTTTAATCCACGATATAATAATATCTTCGTGCTATGTCGTCCGAATACCCTAGCGGTACCTGAATTCGGACACGAAAGGTATATTTTCTAACTAGATGGCATTATTTTGCTTACATAGGATTATTCGTTTCCTGTTTATTATGGCCGCAATCGTTCTTTCTTTTATAATTCGTAGAGAAGAAGCGTACTGTGTCGTTTGATATGAATCGACACGAGTAGTGTTAATTTCCGTGTAAACGCTAGCCGGATTTAAAGGTCGTTCTAGTGTCTATCTAGCCTTCGTAGTTGCACCAAAAACATGCTTGGGAAGTTTGTTACTCTCATCACAAATATATATATATATCTTTATGGCCCCAACCAACCGAGACGAACAAGTAAAAAGGCACCAGATCCTAGTTGTAAACCCAACAGCGAAACTTCTTGTCTCGATTTGTCACCAAACACGGCCAATCCACCTCCTACCACCCAAAAAAGTAGAAGACAAGAGAAGAGGAGTCGGATAAAGGAGAAATGCTACACGGAAAACCTACTCGACACAGAACTACCGCTGTTTAAAACATCCCCTCCATATCCAAATCCAAATATTCAGGATTACCCACGCCCATATCCGCTCCATTCAGCACATCATCAATACTTGTATCTATGCCGCTACCCATACCCATACCAAGCCCGCCCATTCCACTCATTCCCATCACCTGTCCATCTCCGGCCCCATCGCCGCCAGCCGCTGCTGCTACCGCCGCATCAAGCATGTCATTGAGATCCCCCGTATCGTCCGCTCCCTGATTCGGTTGGCCGGATTGTTCACCTCCTTGATCGTGCCTTTGGCCGCTCATTCCCATGCCCTCCCCTTCTAGATCGATATCTTGCATGATGTTGCCAACATCTATGCTCGAGACCTCCTGCGGCATCTGCGGGACGGTAGTAAGCGCATCGACTCGCCGGTTTAAGCGCACAATTAGCTCCGCACGGAGCGTGTCACTATCGATTAACTTGGGAATAGATTCGCGCTCAAGGTTCAGCGCGTCACGGAGCGTGAGAATCGGACAACGGGGTATGGCGTCTTTAGACGGGTCAACAGGATGGAATGCTGCGCGCTCTACGGCGAAGGATTCTGCAAGCGGAGCACATATGAGCGTGGCGGCTATGTCCAAAGCAAGATCTCCACTCCCGGTTTCCGCTTGCAATTTGAGCTCGTCGATTATGCCCCGCAGCACGCGAACCGCGCCTACAAGTCGTATTCCGGCGACAATCTGACGGTGTGTGTAGCTAGGAGGGGTCATGCTTATTTCAGGGCTTGTGCTCCAGAATGCAAAAGACGAGAAAGTGTTGCGAATGCTAGCAACAATCCCTCCACCTGCTGGATTTGCAGCCCAGCCTTCTACTTCGCCGTAACGGGCTGTGCTGCGCCGTTGGAAAGAGTGGTACGGCTCTAAAGCCTCGAGAATGGGTTTGATGTCGTTTCTGGAAGGGTGCCTGGTGCGCACACCTTTCAACTGGTCTCCGAGCTGTTTTGCAGTTATTAATAGCACCGTGCGGTGAATTTCCTGGGCTTCGCCAGATATGGAGCTTGGTTTAACGAGGGCAAGTAAAAGTCTTAACGATGTAGTCAGATCACTTTCTGACTCCCAAATATGATGGCCGAGCCATGTTAGCGCCATCACTAAAGATGGTAAAAGAAAAGGCTCTAAGAGATCTATGAAAATGAGCTCAAGTCTTGTATGGTTTCATTCGGAATCAACGTACATTCAAACCCGCCTTTTAAGGTCTCAAATTCCAACTTTCCGGTTTCGCAAGCGGCTAAGCTTTGACTGAAGAGGGTTGAGACGAGGAAGTAGAACTCTTGCGGGCTGCATGATGACATTGATTCATCGCTGATCCCTTCTGCAATAAATAGGGCTGTGATCCATGCTCCAAGATTATTCTTTTGCTTTTCATCCAGGTCTTCGAGCCTCTGGCTGGAGGAACCATGTTGCAGGAGTCGCAAAACAAACGAGTCTGGATTAGAAATCCCCAAGTCATAATGAGATAATCCGTATTTATGCTTGAAGGCGAGAACCAGTAGTAATATGCTGCCGAATTCGTCATAAACCGGCTGGCTTTCACCTGTGTATACCGTTAGCATGTCTCATAAATCATACATATCATGATTCTGCTTACCTTGTTCGTCGCCCCATTTCCATGCATCAAGTAAAGCACACAGTGGTTGCAAGATAGTCGATGGGCTGATGAAAAGAAGCATGACATCCAAGGAAAGGGGCCTCCGTGACAGAGAATTGCAGATATTCTTTAATGTCATTGTTTCCTTCCTCGAGCATAAGCTATGCATCACCTAGAAATATGGTCAGATTGAGGAATGTCAAGACAGCAACCAATCCAACAAAGGACATACTTCTGTAATAGCCGCCGCGATTGTACCGGCGTTCCCTTCCATCGACTCGAGCTCATTTATGAGTTGTTCCGCACGTTCGGGATTGTTATTAATTTGGGAGACGAGATCTTCTCTTCGAAGCTGTCCTCCAACAGGCAAGGTTTGCATTGGATTTTCCCCTAGAAGTCGCTCGATGCTTGCTTCCGGTATCAATTTATGCAAAGCACAGGCAAACAAAAATTCCTGCCGGACATCCGAGAGAATAGAATTTCCTTGCATTGCAAACATTTCTGAAAACGAAGGAAAGGCATTGGGGTCAATGCGGCTGAGGGCGCGGGTGATGCAAAGTTCCATAGGTATGGGATTAATAGCAGATGCACACATTTCAGCAAAAAATGGCGGCAGCTTGTTGACTAAGAAAGCCCGGAAGATAAACATGGTGCGATTCGGCTCGTTGCGGTACATCCCATTCGATAACACGTCAAAAGCTGCAGTAATAAGATCTTCGATAAGCGTCATGCGATCGCCCTAGAAAAATGTTGTGAGATTTCAAGAGTCATTTAATAGTAGGGATTTCAAAAACTCACTCCATATCGATTGTTTAAGTAGTTGACAACCATACTATCATCAACGAGCGGTCTTCCAAAAAGCTTTAAGATAATATTATTAGCACACAGAGGAATAGTTGAGAGGGCAACAGGCATACCAAGGCATTAACATATATATATGGTCCTGCTCTAGAGTTGATGATAGAACCATCAAGAACATTAGACTCAAATTCTAGAGCCGAAATATTGACATTTTCCATCATAGCATCTTCAAGGGATTTCTCGCCATCGTGGCCATACAAACTGAAATCTTTTCGCAGAGTTTCGAGCCTGTCACGTAAGGGAATTGATACACCACCACATAGCGGTATATATTCAGAGAGAGCTTGGCCTAGTTTATTTCTCCACCCTGATCGGCAAGAGGCAATCAGTAATCCAGTGCAATGTAAATGAGAGTCCAATGTGAGAAGAATAGAAAAAGCACCTTTTGAGCTTGAGGCAGAGAGAGCGTTTACTGCTTTTTCAGTGCTCATAAGAGCAGCGAATAAAATCCCGAGTGATTCAAACACGACCAGAGTGTCTGGAGAATTTGTCAACGAGCCGGCGGGGTCGCCTACCGGTTCACGACTTGAGTTCCACGAAAGAAGAGCTAAAATCCATTTTGCGAGCGCAGAAAAGGTGTTTGCAGCGTCAGATGTCGTGTTAGGAGCGTGCCCCGAAGTCGCCGCTATCGTAGCATTATGGATAATGCAGTAGTCGGTCATCAGTGTACTGACGGGTGCTTTCGTGGTTGATCCATTCTGTGCGGCGACTTGCTTCTGGGAAACTGTCGAATGCGCGAGAAGTGACTCCAGTATATCCTCAAGCTTAACACTTCCAAGCCTGTGTAGAGTGTCCACATAGAGCGGTATTAAGGGGTCCCAGGGCACATTTGTGACAGATCTTGACGCCAAAATAATGTCTATTAGCCTTCTCGCTGGGATGGAATAGCGATTCAGCATAAGCTTCGCAAAAGCCCTAAATTCAGAAGCATCGGTCCTCTGAGAAAGACATCGACGAAGCAATGTTTTCCATTGCGCCGAAGAGCTCCCAACAAGCTTAATCCCCTCCATCATCCCTTAGTTTAATAGGCTCTTTCAACAAAAGGTTGGTTTACATTCCCAGCGTAGAAACACACACACACACAATTGTCGACATGAAAGATGAAAAGCTCATTAAACACAGCTCATTTAGGAACATCAGACTAAAGTACAGCGTGGAAGTCGTCGTTTCATGGATGATAGAGCTCTCTATAAGCTTAAAAACGCAATAGTTGGCAGATGGATTGACGTTGACGCTTATGTAACCCGGGTTTCTGACTTTGTTGATGTTTGCACTGTTTGCAAATCAGCGAGATCATATCCGTCATTCTTTTTAACTTAACTTACCCCTTTTCTTGTGTAGTAATATCGCACACTTTTCCACTGTCAGCACGCTTCGCAACTGCTCTGGCGACTGAAGTGGCAACTAAGTAAATCACGGGCGATGTTCACGATACCAGTTTGTGATCCTGCTTACTTTAGTGGCATGTTGCCATAATTTGACTGGCCACTATGGCGCACATCTAATCTGAGAATATCTACATAACCACCTTGAAGGGCCCGACATGCCGATTCTTCTTCACAGGCGGCGTCCTTTTAGTGGCTTCGTTTCTCTACCTATTTGCAATATGATTTATCTATAGCGATATCCGGATAGTTTAGGGCACTCGACTTCATTCAGCCCACAGCCGTTAGCATCGGCCTATGACAAACCCACATTTCCAACCCGTTGATGCGGAAGCCGTAAGCCGGAATTGACGCTGGATGATACTTTGTCACTCTCCCTGCGGCTGCTGTGGGCGTCGGCTAGAATTTCTTTTAAGAAAGCTACGGTCTCTACAGCCCCATCGCATTTTCATATTTTTGGGGCCTGGCTTGAATTGGGCGTTACTGCTCTCCCCACTAGGGGAATTTCGGTTGCGGTTGCCACAAGCCCCCATTCGTGTGTGGAAGTTATGTTGAGGAGGCATGCTACGCTGTATCCAGATCGTGAGCCGCAATTTTGTTATTCTCTAAAGCATGATTGATCTCGGGTCAGATACTATGGTATACATATTCTCAAGCATGGCCAGAGCTCATGGGGATTCATCAACATAGCGGTCTAGTTAACCGGGGTGAACAACAAAAACCACCTTACTAGGCTAACAGAAAACATCATGATATTGCCAATGACTTGGGCCATATTCCAAGGACATGAGCCATGCATACACGAGGGAATAGGCTTCAATGAGGGAATAAGAAATAGGTAAGAGTCCCTTGTTTGCTGTTAAGCGCTACCTAGCGAATGATTGATTTCGAAAGACACAATAGTGGGAAAGAAACACGGACAACAGCGAGTGAAAACAGGAAACAAAAGTGAAAGAGCAAAAATATAACTATAGGTTCAACAACCACAAAACACTAACAGCGTTTTTTCACAAGACCAGAGCCCCTCGTCTTTCCAGATAGCATCGAACAACAAGCCTAGTAACATTTGTCCTTTCCCGGTCTGTTCTGCGAGCGGTATCTGTTCTTGCAACACTCGTAGAATTTGGTACACCTATTTCCCGAATTTTTGAGCCCGTAGCATCGGCGATCGCCCCTCATACTGCCATTGATCTCAGCACAACAGCCTGCGCTGGCTTGGCCCCAGAATGCCTCCGACGCGGGCTTGTAACACCATGACCCGCTTTCACCGGCGCGTGCCTGCACCTCCACCTCCACGGACCTTTCGGCCAGGGTTGATGATGCAGACTGTTGTACTCGACATTCCTCGGCCCATTTACCTTGCGGGCAAAGCGGTTCAGCAGAAGTCGAGATGCCCTGCTCATCCCTCATCCCAAGGGATGCTGCATATACGATGGGAAGGGTGAAGAACAAGGTGAAGGCTTTCATTTTTGTTTGGTTCTGCAACAGGAATGTTCTGTGAGCATAAACTCCTCTCTGATAGGAGTGTTTCGCAAATTCTTACCTTTGATGAGTCTTTGATGGGGATGTTTTGAGGCTATCGAACACGGGGTTGTGTTGGTAGTTTCGAGTTTCGGGGAGGAGGAGGAGGAGGAACAAGAATATGCCTGATGCACCGGTGCAGTCTAGATTATGTTGTTGATTCTTTTTTATGGATTGAGACGAATTGATCAACAGACGAGGGGAATGAACCCTTTATATAGCTTTTTTTGTCGCCCAAAACCACCCTCGCAGTTTCAGCACGTGTATTCTTCTTTTAGAACAGATATCCTCGCTCTTCCAGGATTGTTTTTGAGCTTCCCAAAATAGCTCATATTTCGGAACACTCCGCTGCACCACAGTCGATCACCATCGGACCCCGAAATAATTCAGCTGAGGTAGAAGCCTGCATTTACCGTGCCCTAGCCATGCTGCAGTGTTATTTGACCAGCTAATTGGATTGGATAGGAGGAAAGGCTACCTAGGTAGCACGCTCTTGCTCACAGAGGGAGGTAAGACAATGTCTTTCAGCTACAGTAACTAACATCCAATCTCGTCGCGTTTGGCGATCTCGGTCTCGATATCAATCTATATCAGCAAACAGCCCCATGAGGTACTCCAATCGCTTCATTCTTACCTCTTATAGCTAGCTTCTAAACCTCGTAACTTGGCCCACTTCAGAGTTGAAAAAGAGGCTTTCATTTTTTTGTTGGCTTTCAAACAGAAACTAGCGATGCAGATCCGATCCTTGCAGGTGTCCGAAGGGCACATAGAACTGAACGCTCTGCGCCTGGTTTGTTTCGCGGAAGTTGAGCCTTGCAGAACACGAGTGAGGCGAAGGGGCCAAAGAATCCTCCCGAGCACCCTGACCTTCAAAGATTCCGACTCTGCATGATTTTCAAATCACTTTTAAGGCCTGGAGCACATCTCAGATCCTTCCAAAGGGCGCTAAGTGGAGATCTGCCGAGTAGTTCCAACGTTAAAGTGCGAAGCTAGCATCACAACTCTTCTTTTACGTTTCTACCCCCAACCGTTGACATAAAACCAGCATTTCATCCTGCTGGATGCATCCGAACCCGATGCTTTAACAAGCCGTGGCCTTGTAACGAAAACTGCCTACCTACCAACCAGCGGATTCAGTATTCGGCGAAGAGCACTATCCTCCTTTACCTGGTCCTCCAATCGATATTCTTGATTCTTGCAACTTGGCACTTGTATTTTCTTCTATTTGGGCTCCACACTATATATGCAGGCAAGCCGCAAATATCAGTGGAAGCTGAGACCGAAATGTGAGCTCAAAATTGCTATTAATCGTTCTCACTGTCGTCCATTTCCCCTAGAAACTCTCCAGTAGCTGAGGGGAATGGAAACGATCAGGAAGCACCTTCAGGACAAAAGAGCGAGGAGCGTGAAGGAGACGGAGCATCAGCTCATGTCTCCTCTTCGTCTTTGGCACTTGTGTTAACCGCCTATTCCTTAATCCAAGGAAATGAGAGTTTTTTTTTTTCTCCAATGCCTGCTGTTTTTCAAATAAACAGCCCGTACATTCTTGTTCCATTGCATTTGCCTACAGGGTACTTCGACGTTACTCCCATGAACGGCCTGGGAAAGGTCTGCCTCTTCGATTCTTTATCTCTGTCTTCCCCATCCACGGCCCGAGGCGCGCCCCTCCACCCACAAGTATGAAAATAGAAATAAGCCCAACAGGCTCTCATTTATGCGTGGCCGAACTGGGCCAGTTGTTACATGGAGCTGGATTTTCGGCCCCTTCGCCTCCCTTTGATTAATTCTCTGAGCAAAGGAATTGGCCGCGGCTCTCTACATTAGTGCTAGCCGGATATATATATAACTCATCCGCGCGGCACCAAAGTTACCATATCATATTATCCTGTTTGATAAATAAAAAAATCAATCGAATGAAAAGTACGGAGAGAAAGAACTAAAAAGGGAGCATGTTCTAGCTGCAACTTTTTCCTTCGGATTGAAGGGTGAGTTTCATCCTGTTTTAATAGAATTCTTACAGAGATGCACTGCTGCCCTCCTAAGATTATACAGCAACGAAGGAATACCTGCCTACCCACTACCGAGGCAGCCAGCCATAAGTACGTACTGTATATGCTGATGCAGAAACACATCATTAGACCTAGGCTGGTATTCACGGGTTTCTTTCAAAAAATAAATGAAAAGAAATAATAAAATCCAGTGATCCTGTATAGCGAATTAAATATGAATTCCAGCGAGGACATGGGCTCACGATTCGCCAGCCAGGGAGTTCGGCGCTGTCAACTTTGGAAACTTCAAAATAACCAACTACCTATTAACTCGATACTGAACAAAAACTTCAGATAGTTCACACAATACAATCCACAACATTTCGTGCCATGATATAGTAGCCATACAAGTAACATAATATTCACATATCGCTCCTGGTACTTTGGTTACAACACAGCAATTAATCAGAAATGGTACATCATAAGTACCACCTTTTCTAGTGCATACCTCATGTATTATCAATCATTTAAATAATGTCTATATATCTTGTGTACATGTCATGCGTTTGCCACCCCCTTAACATCTGCTTGGTGGGTAGGTGCTGCACATTTTATATCCACTTCATCCCTCCCTATCTTCATTTCATTTCATTTTTTTTTTTTTGGTTTTTGGTTTTCTGCGGGGAACATGTAGGACTTCGTTGGATATGTACAGGGGGTATATACCGGGAATGCGCCAGGCCAACAGTGCATCCAATTATTTGGAACGAATGGAAAAACTTGCTTGAAAAAAACGATGGAAAGAATAACTCGAACCTAGTCAGCGCTTCCACCATCACTATTCTTGGCATTTTATGTCGTAGTAAAAATATGTCAAATGTTAAGAAAGTTTCATCATTGATATACATCTCAAACAGGAGGGGGATAAAACACCTCTAAAAGGGGGTATCCAAAGTATGATAAACAAAGCGAAGCACCAATAACGCCCAAGAACAAAACCAAAGAGCGTTAGATGGGCGAAATAGGAAACATAAAATGCATATAACAAATGAAAAGCATTATTGGGATCCCGCGCGCGAGTGTATTGAGGAGCCATTCAAGATATCCGGAGCCCGAGGCCCTACCATCCAGTCCTCCATCGCGAGCCACTCGCTCCAGCTCTTCTCCGCAGCCTCAATCTCGGCGTCCGCTGATGCCTGTAAAGGTCGCAAGAATGGGATCGTTTCCAAAGGTGGCATATCATAATCTTGTTTTACAGATGCCCACCCGCCGCTTTTCGCAGCGAAAAGGTAGTTGCGCCGTTCTTGTTCGTGAAGATGGCCAACGCCAGCAACCCAATCGTCGCCGAAAAACCCATGCAGAACCCCTGGGAAATCCATACCAGTTGCTACCAGGCGTCGAATATAAGGGACAAGGGAGATAGCGGGGGATACTTGTGGCCGGTTGCGCAGTGGAGATGAGGGTCGTGAGCTTATAGGAGGAACGTTCGAAGATGAATTGAAAAGTGGATTCGGCTGTCGCTGGAAAGGGAGGTAAATATTGAGGAAGGCGGACAACGCCTGAACAGGAATACTATGTTGAGCGTGATCGAGAAAATAGCGCTGGCAGTTCTGGTAACGCGGATACCATGCAAATATGTCGAATTGAGGATCGTCGGCGCGATGGGAGGCCTCTGACAAACCCACCATAGCGGCAGGATCAAAATGTGCCCGTGGATCACTCATATTATCCCTGGAGTCTGGAAATTGTGCTGCGCTTGGCCTGGAGAAAATATATTTTAGTTTAGATGCTATTTTCCTAGCATATGTTCGCCGACTGCTGAGCGGAAATTGAGACGACATTGAACGGTAATACCTCTGAGGGGACTTATTGCGAAAAATAAACCGGTGTACTCTAAGACGAGAGGAGGCCGAACTCCAGAGCTTCTTGATCAAGCTAGAGTCCCCCTTGCTTTGGGTTTCTCCGAGAGACATTTGTTGACACGGATGGTGATGCGCACCAAAAACGCTGGGAGGAATCCGAGAAACAGGAAACGCTGGAAACCCAAAAGCTTGGAAAGTCCTGGGTTCCAATTGATCTTTGGGATAAGCTCGCGCGCTTATCTACATTGATCCGAACCGAGCAAGACAGCCTGAAGTCTTGACCGGCAAGGTGGCAGCTGGATATTGAAATTACGCATAAAAGAAGCTCTGTTGCTGGAAGCCCTTCAACGAGATATATAAGTCGACAAAGCGTGCCACAGTCATCTGGTACCCGCGCTCATGCAAGTCAGGCTCGATACGAAAAGGGAACAACAATTTTCGCGGAAGGCAAAACTGAAAGGCCCGTCCGCTGCTGGTAGCCTTAGTGTGGAGTGCCCAATAGCTCTGGTGTGTCGCCTAGCCGGAAGCATATCAGATCGCGAGATGCTGCCGATGGGGCTTGGGGCAAAAGCTAATGAAGCAAACTTGGCTTCGCGGCCATTCAAATGGCATTGATCGACCTTTGTCCCTGGTTGTTAGTTATTTGCTTTTTTCTCGTCTTTCGCTTTCCTTTTTACCGCTTGCACAAATGTGGAAACGTAAAAAGAGATACCCTGGGTAGGCACGTTTTAGGGTCTCTCAAGGCCTACTTTATGGGCAGCTTGGAACTACCACTCGGTCAGTGTTTATGTACTGTACAACGTCGTTCGGGTTGAATTGGGGCCTAAGGCTGGCCAGGGTACATGAGACTGGTTGTAATCCAGAGAACCATAGGCGGTTGAAACATAAAAAATATGTGGCTAAATTATTCGGCATCAGTCTGAGCTTCAGCTCCTTTCTTCGTCACTCCATTATTCATGTCTTTTAAAACCCCGCAAAGTTCAAGTCAAAGTATGGCTCAGCGTTGGCCCCGGCTTTTGGAAACCAGCCCTTCGAGTGGTTCTGCGGGTCCGACAAACGTGTAGCTTTATGATCAAACCGTTCCTGTCCTGACTGAATTTACAAAGCGACTTTTCGTACACTTCGCAGTACAACCCCAATGCCCCCTTCCGCGCTCCGAGTCGAGGGTTGCGCGTGGGCAGAACAACCTAGACTCGAGAAACCAGCACAAAGGGCCATGATGTTCTGCCAATCTGGCAATTCTTCTAAGCCGACGATGTGAACAAGCAATAATAGGGGCGGCTGTGAGTTGTGAATCGCCTGCACGATATCTCATTGGAAAAATTTTTAAATACTTTTTCTGGCTCTGGTCCAGGTATCTGCGGCAATAGGATGCAGAAGAAGCAGAGCTTTGTGGTCGGTGTTCCGGGATGATGATTGGTCTCTTTGCGGCTCCAAGAGGTGGTTGAAAGAAAAAGCAAAAGGAGAGCAGAAAAAAGAAAATATCGCGCCTTTGCCAAATCGGGCTTCCCAGCCGCGAAATCTGTGGATCCTTGTATGGAGCCGGCAAAAATAATAAATAAAAAAAATTAGGCTTCTCGCCACCGCACGGCGGCAGAGCTCGACAGCACTGGGTGGGGTGTTTCTGTTTTGTGTTAGCTGCCTTGTCCTTCCACCCTTTCAATTATTTTCTAGACATAAAGATCTGTCGCGCGCAAATTTTTCGGTCGTTTCCTTCCAAAGCTTCTACGAAACGTGCGTCATGAGGGTCGCAGCTGGAAATGCATAGGATGAGTACTAGCCCCGAGATAAAATTCTGGGCACCTCAAGTACAAGTCGAAAACCAGCTCGCAAATGCCTTGGGCTGCAAAAGGCCAAGGAAACATCAAGAGTTGTTGGTGGAGAGGCTGGGGGCTGACTGAGATCAATAGATCTGACTTCTCGCCTTACTAGTCTCTTCCTTCAGGCTAGTCGACGCATCCTGGTTGGTCGAAGAAGGGGATACTGTGATAACACTTTTCACGACACCTTCATGGGTGTGATAGCAACCACTCATGTCTTGGATTCGTGCTGCAAACCCGCTGGTTAGCTCTTTTCCCCATATAGGTGTCCACCAATCCCGATTATTATTGCAGGAGAGCCGTAATTGCGGAAGAGTTTCGTAGCAATTGGTTGGTTTCGAATTTTCCTCCTTCCTAGGCTCTCAAGGTGAATTTTTGATGTGTCTGCTTTCTGACGCCTCTTCCACGACATATCCTGGGCGAGCCTGTCACCTTCATATCCCTTCCCTTTTAGTTCATCAGCTTGAAATTTATGGAGTACTATGCACACGATATTAGCATAATTCCTACGCGGGGCAAAGAGCACAAGAGGAGGGGGAGAGGACCGAAATGGAAACATCACATTTTCCATTCGCAATAGTGCCAAACTATCCGCCAAACTAGCCGAAAACTCGCATTAGCTGTCAATCAATTCGTGAACTATTGAACGTCATTGCTCCGTCAGATTGACACGAGCAGCACCACACTGCGAACAGCGTAAACGCTGGCGGTTTGGTGGGATGCATATTTCGCCTCTCAGTACGTCCAGACTGCATAACCCGGAATACTACGAGCTTCAATCCACTCCCTGTTCTCCGATATTTCCCCCTATCAAGCCACTGCTCACAGGCGATGGCCGATCTGATGACATGCCACGCTGTGGCGGTGCTAACAGCCCACAGGGTAAATATACACTGGGCAAATCAACGTGGCGGAATAAGCGTAATGTACCTCCGTAGCAGGACGTCATCTTTTTAACTACAGAGTACAGATTAGCCTGTTAACAAAGAGCTTGAGCTTCTCCAGGCTCAAGAGGATTAAAAGTGCTAATATAGTTCGGTCATTCAAGGATCCTTTCTGAGCAGGGATATCTGGGTCGATCGACTAAACCAACTCCGCGAGCTGGATGTTCAGTGCACGAGGTAGAATATTACTACCCGCACCAAAACTTATGACGGAATTCTGCGGGTTTTGCTTCTGTTTCTTATTCCCTTATCCCCGAATCTCTAAGTTGATCTCCCTTCAGCCCAATCATTGAGCAGTTGTTGCGCGGCTGAGCAAGATAAAATCTGTTACTCCTGCTGATGGCCGAGACAGTCGCCCGACACTGTAGTTTTCGCCACGAGGTAGAGACGCGAGCGTAAGCGACGGAAATGGAGAATTCCCTCCTGGATATTAAACGAAGACAAAACACGTAGACCTCAACCATACGTTAAGACCGCAGGACTTGGTTGATCGTCGAAGGAGAAGCATAAACGCCACAGTGTGGCTGTGATTCTGAAGCGGCCTGGTTTGGCGAGAAGTCTGCATAAGTTTGGCAAGCTCTCCGAAATCCCGGCCATAATACAGATCTGTATATAAGCCTCCTTTGAGTCTGCGACGTGGTGCTTTTGGACCATCCGAGGTGGAGTTCAGCTCCTGACTTTCTCCAAACAATGGACCTGAGGGTGGCGGTTCACACTTCCTTTTTTAGTCACCCTCTGAGCCAGGGTGTGTTTGAGGATGCTCGCACCCAATTTGTGGCTTGCGTCAACTCACTCCAGAGCCACCAGGTTGATTCGCAAACTGCACAAACACATACGATACATTATTGTGTTTCCTCTTCTTAGCATCAACCTTCAAGCTCAGCTTCAAACCTGAGATAGGGCCCCAGTCTGCCAAGGTCACGCTTGCGCTATCCTTCTCCAGGATTTCGTTAGAGAAATGTTTCAGTGTCGAAGGCGCCAAACAACGCCAACAAGGGGACAATGAGCCCGATCTCGATATCGAGAAGATGTGAGATACACATCAAGTGGCAAGGGGACGCTCTAAATAATACTCTCAGCTCGTCACTGAAAGATGCAGGTGGTTTACCAGCCGTTCAACCACCTGTCGGATTACCCTGAAGCTCATCGTAAGCTGTTTATTGTCCGGTTACCGCTAAGAACTTCAGGCTAGACATACTCGCCCAATATCCTTTAAAACTCACAATGTACCTGAAGCTTGTATGAGGGGCTAAACCCAACGAAGGTTTGCAGGGAACGATTTATCAGTGCCAGAAATGGAGTGTAAAATGTCTAAGACCATCTTAAATGCTGAACCTTTTAATCTCCGCACATCACATATAAAATTCGATACTGACAGAAGAAGGAGACAGAAACACCAGGATTGTCGAACTAACCGCCTCTCTGCGCCGAATCCCAGCTAGAAACTAAATAAAACCCATAATAAGGGTGTTCGGTCCAGATATCCATCCACGGACTGCAGCTATTATGGAACCTAGTGCCACGAATTGGTGTCATAATCTGCAAGACAGAGGAAAAGGAGGTTTTGAAAAATGAAGCAGACGAACGTTATGGGGATAGGTTAGAAATACTGTACAAGCTTTTTATGCTTCGAAATGGGATTCGCAGTGACGTCAGGGCACGTTTCAAGCGCGCGCATATCTAGAAACCAGCCGAGGAGAGCAGACGCAGGTTCCGGAGCAGTGATCATGGTGGTCTCCATGCCCATGTAAGTTAAAAATGCCATTATTTAACCAGTAGAACAATCTTCCCTCATTTCATCAGGAGCAACAGAACGTAATCATAGCTATTCTCCCATGTTGTGTTTTTTCGATATAAGAAAACAATGTCATAAACTCAACATAAACTTAACATTCATTCGTTAACATCAAGAGGCATCCAGGATCCCCCCCCAAAAAAATAACCAGAACCGCGGGTGCACACGTATATGTACATGGGAAAAAAGCATGAACAACAAACATAAAAAAGCAAAGCCAAAAGCCGAAACCCAGACATCCCAAGAAACATGCAAGAAACAGAAAATCGCAGGATGATATCCAGAACCCGACACCAACTATTCCACCCAAACATTGCCGAAGATCTATTAGAACAAAGCATGACACGATCGATCCCACCCAGAAAATGGAACTGATGAGAGAAAAGCAGACAAAAGCATGTAGATCATATGGCACAGAACGCCAAAAGGAAAACGCAGGAACCCTAGCACACCAACAGGCCGAATACAAGATGCTTATAAGTGATAGAAAACAAAACTCCCTTGCACAA
Organism: Blastomyces emzantsi; assembly: GCA_003206725.1. Classification (NCBI taxonomy): domain Eukaryota; kingdom Fungi; phylum Ascomycota; class Eurotiomycetes; order Onygenales; family Ajellomycetaceae; genus Blastomyces; species Blastomyces emzantsi. Next base: position 18,093 of record QGQJ01000835.1, read on the forward strand.
TGAATTAGAAAGGAGGCCCGTTCTTCACCACCAATCACCCTGGTCGTTCATCGCGGCTGCAACCTTCATGAAGCCAGCAATGTTGCTTCCAGTAACCAAGGAAGGTAGCTTGCCTTCGTCAGGTAAGGTGTATTTCTTCGCCGTCTCAACGCCGATCTCGAAACAATCCTTCATAATCTGTTTCAATTTCGCATCTACCTCAGAAGCCGTCCATGTCAGGCGTTGCGCATTCTGCGCCATCTCTAGGCCAGAGACAGCAACACCACCTGCATTGGCCGCCTTTCCGGGACCGTACCAGACGGATTTCCCCTTGGAATGGAAGCGGCGGCTGGCTTCGAAGTGCTCGACAGCAGCGAGTGTGCAGCCCATATTGGAGCCCTCAGCTATGTATCTAGCGCCGGCTTCCATCAACGCCTGGGCCTCGGGGCCAGAGACTTCGTTCTGTGTGGCACAGGGCAGGACGACGTCGACTTTGCCGACGTGTGTCCATGGTCGTTCGCCCTCGACGTATTTGCATCGTTCGCGGAAGGCATCGGTGCTGGCGAGGCTGGACAGTTGCTTGCGTTCGAGTTTGATATGTTGGATCAGGTAAACTTCTTCTGGGGAGATACTGTCGCCGTGGTCGCGGACGATTAGCGATCCCCTGCTGTCACTGAGAGAGCAGACGGTGCCGCCAAATTCGATAACCTTGAGCGCTGCATATTGCGCGACGTTTCCGGAACCGGAGATCGCGACGCGCTTGCCTTTGAAGCTTTCTTTGCCGTCTGTAGCGTACTCGATCATGTGTTGGACGTACTATTTCGGAAAATTTTGGTTAGTTGACCTGAGCCCCCTGGAAACTTTCTTTTTTTTTGAGTTAAACTGGGTTGTACATACGTAAACAAGACCATACCCAGTGGCCTCGGGGCGAATGTGGCTTCCGCCCCAGCTGAGTCCCTTGCCAGTCAACACACCCTCCCAAAGATGCCGCTGCCTCTTGTATGCACCGAACAGGAACCCAATCTCACGCCCAGAAACGCCAATGTCGCCAGCGGGAACGTCAATGTCAGCGCCGATATGCTTGCTCAGTTCCATCATGAAAGCGAAACAGAATTTTCGGATTTCGTTATCTGATTTTCCCTTGGGATCGAAGTCGGCGCCTCCTTTGCCGCCGCCCATGTTCACTAAACGGAGTAACAATGATACGTTAGTTTTTTTTTTTTTTTGAACGCTATGTACTTTCCCTTCGCCTCCCTGCGGGTCCCGTTTGGCTATGGATGAGGAGAAAAAAAGAAACTTACGTCCTGTCAACGCATTTTTGAAAATCTGCTCGAAGCCCAAAAATTTCAGGATGGACATGTTCACTGTTTTGATTTGTCGTCAGCATAACCATATGAAAACGCTAAAAAGCTTCGGCCAGAAAAAAAAAAAAAAAAAAAAAAAAAAAAAAAATAAAAAAGGGTAGTAGGGTTAGTGGGAGGGAGTGTTTGAAAATCAAAATCTCTCTCCTCCCGACTGACTGAAATTCAACTCAACGAAATCTGGAGAGCTTCCAAATTCTTGCTAGCTTGCTTGGAAAACCAAAATAAAAACCAAAAAAGCTTCGGCCAAAAAAAAAAAAAAAAAAAAAAAAAAAGGAAAAACATTTCAATACCTGTGGGATGAAACCGGAGGCCTCCCTTGTAAGGGCCCAAAGCGGAGTTGAATTGAACCCGGTAGCCCCGGTTAACTTCGAGCTGCATGGATCGATTGATGATTAGACACAGTGCGGATTAAATTGGGGTGTCTACGATATATATATAACGAGATTTCCCGCTTACCTGTCCCTTGTCATTTTCCCAAGTTACACGGAACTGAATGGTCCGCTCAGGCACGGCAGCAACGGCGAGGGCTCTGCGATATTCTGGATGTTTGTCGAAAAGGGTGGAGTTTTCCAATGTAGAGGCCAGCTCTGGTATTCAATATATCTGATCAGCACAAGCCTTTCCTTTCTTTGTTCAGATTGTGTTTCTCTTTACAGCCTTTTTGCTCCCCTCTCCTTCTTTGCCTTTTTAATTTTTTTTTTTTTTTTTGCTCTACATAGTCAGTATCATGCTCAGAGAGAAGCAGGTGAATCATCAGGAGTTCAGCAATCCCCTCCTGTCGGAAACGCAGTTGAAGGCAAATCGCCAGTTACGTCGGGGATGACACCGTGATAAAAAAGTGTAGCCAAGACATTCTTTTAACCACAGGGATGGGAGCTAGGAATGACATCTGCACCTATTGATTGATTGCATGCAACTGACTGTTTGTGAGAATGATCACAACTGATTTTGCTTCAAGTTTTAGCCGGTTACTCCTTCAGGTGATTCCAGGGAACCAATGAACAAGACCAATAAGCATGACAATTATGTGTCATTTTCCTTTTATTTTCCGATAATTATTGCTTTTTGTCCAACCTGCCTTGAAACTCAGCGTGATTCATCCCTCCCTTCTTGTCCCCTTCCGGAAATCAGAAGTAAGAGGGTTTTTTGCAGGCTTTCACCCTTGTGTAAGCATGAAAGTTATAGATGATACAATTTAACAATTGGAAAGTTGAATCAAAAAGAAACCGGAAATTGCGCAGTCTACACGCCCAAACGTTACAGCGATGCAATCAATAATTAAACCTCAAGAAAAATATATCAAACAAGGCTCCCTTCCCTACGCCGTACGCCATTCTGCTCGCCGTGAATAAATAGCAAAAGTAAAACGCGAAGGCTGCCTGAAGTAGGGCAACGCTTACGATTTCGTCCATAAAGATTGGTGGTATACCGATGATTTGAGAAAGAGGACACAGGCGAGGTTGTGTGGGGCCGGTCCATCCACCCTCCCATTTGGCTGATTCTTCTATCATCGAGCAGTAAGGGGTAAGAGACACAGTCTGATCCTTCAAAATCCTGTCCATCCGACAAATAGTTCGAGCCGGGGTATTCTGCCAAGGAGGAGAGGTCAGGTATTCCGCGTTCCCTTATGGAATACCAGTTCATACATTATGCAACACCCGGACATGGATGCGCTCGTTTAGGTAACCCAGCGGTAGCTAGCATATCGGCCAGCTGTTTCACTCCTTCGGATGATCTTCACAACCTGCCCTCGTCGTAGACCCAGATATTTCGCCACGGGATCTCCACTCTGGATACGCGGAAGCTGGGATTCCTTTAACCGATATCGTTGTAGGAGTCGTCTCTTCTCCTCCGCACTAAGAAGAACATGCTTGGGTACTAATTCGTGATGTGTAATGTTGACTAGGAGTTCCTGTTCTTGAAAGTGTTCGCAGAAACGGCCGGGTATACTATTGAGAACTCGCATGGCAGATGGAGAAATTGGCGTTTGGCTAATGAAGATGCCAGTGTGGTAGTTTTGTTCGTCTATGAAATGGTTAAACGCACGGACTTGTTTTGTCCCAACGCTCTGTATATCGGCGCAGAACTCAACGTAAATAGTACCGCATTCGGGAATAGGGTTTGGTTTTAAGGTTGTTGGGAGGGGTGTGTATTTGTCCATCATTGCCTGTGAAGGACGGGCGCTGATTTTCATCTTATTGCGACTATCACCACAAACCAAGGCGATCAGTACTCTGTGCAGGAAGAACAAAAATTGGTAGTAACACGGAAACAAATATTGTCACATACTCAGGAAACCCAAGAGCATCTGAATATCGCGTTCTGAATTCGTCGAGAGGAATTTTTATCTCTTCTTCGGTCACTTCATAGCCCTGAAAACAACACCCTCAATCGTATCAGCAGTTGCATATATATGGCGGCGCGCAACGGGAATAAGGCATACCCGATCAGCCAGCATCTCGAAAACTGTTCTCCATGTGCGCCAGAGCCTCGTCATCTCACGATCCGCGTCCGCAGACGCCCTCGAGTATTCTTCATCCGCCATGGCGAGCTAAGCTCGTTGACTGTATTGCGTAAGAAGCGGTTTAGCCTTGGAACGAAGAAAAATATAGAGTGAGGTAAGCAGGCCCAACCGCGTGTATGGCAGAGGCAAGCAATAGGTTTGACGTGGAGCCCGATGTTGGTGGAAGGTGTAGAAATGTCAATGTCTGATTTTTTTTTTTTTTTCGGTGGTTGGTTTGGCTGTACGTTCTCGAAAAATCGATGAACGCCCAAAGAGGCTAAGCGCACAGACCACCCCCGTTGTGTTGCGGCCAGATTTATTCCCCGTGTTGATTTTTTTCCTTTTCACCAGATCCCCCTGCTGCTCACCCTGTCTTTAATAGCCTGTTGCGCTGCAATCTCAATTCTCATTGCCAGGCTCGCCGTTCGTTCTTTTACTCCAACCCGCTTAGGCATTGGACAGCTCTACGTTGTCCTACGGAATTCATTGCGGCACGATCTACATTGGTACTGTCCAGCACATCTGTCCACAATGGCCGCTGACATCAAAGCCCAAGCTCCGTCGGATGGGCACAAGACAAGGCCCGAGAATCCCAGCGAAGAGGCCTATAAGGCGAATCTGGCTCGTGCGGAGAATGAATTGGCCTCTGTCCAAAAGAGAATGGTACGTGTAACCGTTGCTTCCCACATATTGCGCCTTTCCCCGGCTTGATACTGACTGTAGACCATTCAATATAGGAAGAGGTAAAGGCCAAAATCAATGTGGCCAAACCAAACAACCAAGATTCGCCAACTGCTAAGAGGGCTCAAGAATTGCGTGCTGAGCTTGGCTCAATCCGTCAGCGACAGCAGGGGTTCAAGACTTCTCGAAACAGTATCCAAGAAAAATTGAATGCTCTTGAGGCCAATATCAAATCCCGTGTTGCTGAACAAAAAGCCTCGCGCTCCCGCATCTCCTTCAAAAATGTTGATGAAATCGACAGGGAAATCCAACGGCTCGAGAAGCAAGTTGATTCAGGTACCATGAAGTTGGTTGAAGAACGGAAAAACCTTGCTGAAATGTCGAACCTCAGAAAGCAGCGAAAAGGTTTCTCTGGCTTTGAGGAATCTCAAAAAGTTATCGATGACTTGAAGTCACAGCTCAGCGAACTAAAGAAGTCCCTAGACAACCCAGAGGCCAAGGCCCTGAGCGATAGATACTCCACGATCCAACAAGAGCTAGACGCCATGAAAGCTGAACAGGACTCTGCTTTTAAGAGCTTAAACGCTCTTCGGGATGAGCGCACCAAGATCCATGGCGAGCAGCAGAAGGCGTACACCGCAGTCAGGGAAATTAAAGATAATTATTACAAAGCGCGCAGAGCATTTAAGGAGTACGAAGATGAACTTTACCGCATTCGTCGAGAACGCCAGAAGGCTGAACGGGAGTCATATGAGCGGGAGAAGAAGAAGAAGATTGCTGATAAAAAGCTGGAAGAGGCTTCCCGGCCAGCCTACACTGATGAGATCCTAACCGCCCAGGGTCTCATTCGTCACTTCGACCCCTCGTACGATTTCTCCGTTTTGGGTCTGGAAAAGGATAAGAAGGGACAAGTTAGTGGTTACCGTGCCGAGGTGGGACGCACTGTTGATGCATCTGATCTGAAGGGCGTCAAGGTCATAAAGAAAGATGACCGAGAGGAAAATTACTTCATGGGAGGCACTGGCGGAAAGAAGGCCAAGAAGGGCAAGAAGAATTCGGCAGCCAGCCCTCCAGCTCCCGCCCAATTCAACCTCTCTTTCGGTGTTATTGAAGATTTGGCAAGCGTCAAAGCAGACCCCCCAATGAGCCAGGCGGATGTTCCAGCCCTTGTTGCAAAGCTAGCTGAGAAGATTACCAACTGGAAGGCTCAGCAGGCCGCTAAGACCGCGGAGGTAGGAATTTCAATCTTTTTCAGCGATGGACCCAGAGCGTTTTTAGTCGTGCAACGAAACTAACCTTTTTTTTTCATAGAACATCAAGAAGGCCCAAGAAGAAATCGACCGCCTCGACGAGGAGGAGACAAACGCCAAAGAGAAGCGAGCGACAGATATTGCTGGCAAACCTGCTCTCCATAACGAAGGCGCTAATGGACACGTCTCTGCCCCTGCAGAGCTTACGCAGGAGAAAGATGCGGTCGCCGATGCAGCTGAAGAGCTTCAGAAAACTTCCCTGGAGGCTTAAGTGCGATAAACGACGGATCTAACCTAGGCAGTGGAACCTTACCGCCCCTGATGCGAACTCGATGAACACCGCTCGTCCGTGTAATTTTCTTCCAATTCTTGGATATATACCTTCGGTTGCTCGCCCTTCCTTTTTCTTTTTCGTCTTTCCTACTACAAATACAATGAACTGGATTTACTCCTTGACGGCTTTCACCTCCGCGCAGTGAACAAAAAAGGGAAAAAGGGTAGGGATGGATTGTTAACTCCGTTTTTCTGGTTTCGTCACTTTCTTGTCAGGCGACCTTGATACCTATATTGATACACTGTTTCTATATATATCCATATATATAGATAGATAGATACTTGTTTGTCCCTGCTTTCTTGACGTGTATTACGATCATGGGGCCTGTATCCGTTTCTCCGCTTTTCTACCGTCGTTTGTTTCCTCGTTTCCTTCTTCTTAGCATCTTGTATTATCTTTTCAGTTCTGCTCCGATTACAGCGTATATAACATTGTTATCATTTATTATTCGAAGTCATCATAATATTCGTCTTTTTCTCTTTTCTTTTTCCCATCCCATTTTGACAACAGAGCACACCACACCACAACCTTAACCCCTCAGGCCTCTTTCTTTATTCCGGTATGTGGTTGCTTACTTGAGGCCGCTTTCGAGCGCAAACTTGAGACAATCCCTGCCTCACAAGACTTCGTCAGTGCTTATTTCACTCCGGCCAAGCACCTACTTCCCCAGCCATATTTCGGCCATCTTCTCTCCCTCTCAAAAGTCTAAAATGTCTACCTCCTGCGTCTTACACCGCTCTACTTGACGGCAATGTATCATTTTTTCCTCGGTAGATATCGATAGCCTTACTGTACAATCACAATCTGGCCCCACGTTGATGTCAGCCGCTGTATTAGTCCCCAGGATCCCCGCCCACCGACTAGGGTATGTCCTACTAAATTCGCACTGGGAAGTTCGATGCAGCTCAAGCAGCTACCTATGGGCGTGCGCAGCCCACACACCTTGGTCGATCACGGGGTTCTTACCTGGATAGTATTCATAGTCAACGTACCACCCCTTTTACTTACCCCCTCTTAATATCCTAAAATCGATAAGCGATGCATTGCCAGGAATGGTTTCGGATTACGACACTTGGAAGACGCATGTAAGTATAAATCAATCCAAATCCTCCCCTTCCTCGGGTCGTAAGCGGTCTGTCAATTGACCAGCGAAGGGATCGTTCGAAAACCTAAACGAACAAAAAACAAGAGAGAAAACAAGCGATGTTGGGAGACTTTCCTTTGAAGGACAAAATTGTGGTAATTACCGGCGGCGGATCAGGTATTTTAAACATTTACTTCCTAAGCCCCCAAGAATAATAATAAAAAATATATATATATATATAAAAACGCCCTCAAGCTAATCGATAGAACGAAATTAAGGAATCGGCCTCTCCTTCGTCAAAAAAGCACTATCCCTCAACGCCAAAGTCCTCATCGGCGATTTAAGACTTAATGCAGAGGCCCAGAAACTCGTTTCCGGGCAAAATAATCATAATAAGAATGGTGATGCCGTGCGCCATTCCGTATCGGTAGCATTTGTACCATGCGACGTAACGATATGGGATGAGCTGCAAAATCTGATCGAAAAAGCGAGGGAGATATTTGGGGATATTCCAGATGTATATGTGCCATGTGCAGTCATCTTTGAGCCGGTATGGTACCGTTCCCTTTATCCGGCCACTCTTACCGTCCATTTTACACTCATTCTATACTATGCGGGTTGTCCCAATGTGTCCCAATTTACTGGCCCAAAAAAAAAAAAAAGAAATAAAATCATTACATTTAAAACAAGCAAAACCTGTATTTACACACCGTCATCTCGTTATATACCCATGTTAGTCCCGCTCCAATTTCTGGCTCGACAGCGAGCAGGAAGAAAACCGCTACGCAACGCTGGACACCAACATATCGCACCCGATAAAATTCACGCGTATGGCGGTGCGCGCGCTGCTGGCGCAGAAGAAGAAGGGTGTTGTGCTGCTCATAGCTTCCATTGCCGGGCTGAATGGGGTATACAGTAAACCACTGTATGCTGCATCTAAGCAAGCGATTGTAGGGTTTGTGAAATCCATGGCGGCAGCGGAGCAGCAATTTGGGGTTAAGGTTGTGGGGATTTGTCCGGGGTAAAATACTTTTTTTAACTTCCTCCCTTTTTCCTCTGCTGTTCCTGATTGCTAACTCGAACTGGAAAATTTGAAAGCATCACCGACACCCCTATATGGGACGACGACGAAGAATTATTGCCATACTTCTGTTCTGACAGGGCACAGATGCTGAAGCCCGAGCTCATCGCCGCATCCATGGTGGATCTAATTCAGAAGGGTGAATATACCGGCGGCACTGTGTTTTTGGAGACTGGAGATATTAGCAAAGTTATCTACAAGGGGTTTGATAATGATCCTCGGAATATTAGGAAGATAGAGACGTTGCCGGGAGTAAGCATAGTTGGGAAACTGATGAGGAAGGAGCTGACGAAGTTATGATAACCTCTGGAATTTTATGACCCAATTCTGGTTACTTTTTTGTTGGGTTTTATGTTTTATTGTTTTTACTCTTAACCATCGTAAAACCAGGGTACGGGAGTAGTTAGATATGAACATTTGAGTTATGTTTGATGACAAGAAAAAATGTGATGGTCGGACAGCAGCTGGAGTTGGAGGGAGGGCCAGAAGCCAGCCAGGTTTTTTACCGATATATGTGAATAGATTTGCATTCCTGCCCTGGAATAGTTGGCACCTAGGTGACTGAAGATACCTAGGGCCAGATGAAGGTGTCCGATCATACCATGCTCGTGGTCTAATGAATTTCGTGTCTCAATGAACGTTTCATGAAAGCAAAGGAGGTGTATATATGGTAGCGTACAGATCTGTAGACATAGAAGAACTAATTTATATTCAGCAGCTTAGCTTCACTGTTTCATTAGAGATCAAATTAACCATTCATGAAAATGATGTACTATCACATGAAGAAAACAATCGAAAGCATATTACATACAATTGTATTCATGGAAGGTATGGAGAGAGAAGCGGAGATACGAACAACAAGCAGTAAAAATTAATAGCAAACCAAGCAGTGACAATCGTTGCATATGAGCCATTTCTGCGCCTAGAAGCAAATAAAAAAAAACGAAAAAAAAAAAGAAAAGGAAAAAAAAAAGAAAAATTAAAAAATAGAATGAAAATAAGGAAAATAAGCATGAAAGAAATGCCTCAAAACGATAGTATGCGAGGTTGCCGGAAACTCCATCCATGGATCAGGCACCATTCCCTAAGCTCTATCTCCTGATGAACAGAAGTATATACCAACAAAACAAGGCCTCCAAATAATACACAGGCATGTATATTATCCGGGTTTCTCCTCATTTTGTCTCTGCATCGCTTAAAAGGAAAAAAAAAAAAGAACAAGAATATAAAAATGAAAATGTCTAAAACAGAATATCCAAACAGCAGCAACACGCCAAACCGGCTAACAGACCGGCGCAGAGGCCGCCTCCCGCCCCGCGACTGCTATCTCGATTTTCGACATATTGCCCTTGAGGCGGTGGCCCGCCCTGGGGTGCGTAGTACATGGGTTGTTGCGGGTAACCCTGTTGTGGTGGATAGTATTGCCCTTGTGGTGGGCCGTATTGTTGGGGTTGGTTGTAGTAGTCTGCAGCGGCGGGTTGGGGTTGACCATAAGGGCCTGGCTGGGGTTGATAGGGCCCTGCGTCTTGGTGGACGGGTGGTGGGTAGGATGGGGGAGCAGCGTTTTTCTGGATAGGTTTTAGGATCGGGTTAGTTATTGGGATTGGTCAGGGGGGGAGGCATGTTAGTTTTGGAATGGGTGTTTACGAACGTCAGCCATTTTTCGTTCTTTTATTGATGGTAGTAGGTAGAGTTGTCTCTCTGCTTTTCCGCGTATTTATTTCGTGAGACCGGAGGGCTTGACAGTTTACAAAACGTGCTTCGATATCGGCTTGGGTTGGATCTTGGTTCCCGATGGGGCCGACTACAGCAGAACGGTAGCAGGATGGCACGGTTTACGCGGTTGAAAGCAACAGAGCAAAAGGTTGGATGTAGAAACGGTTTGATCGATCTCACAGAGGAAATGGAGGAACAGGAATATAAATGACGAGAGAGTTCGAGATGGGATGTGGCTGGAGTTGAACAATCATATGCGCAGCCGAGAGAACACGAGGATGTCCGAGCACTTCTTATGCAGAGATCAGAACCCAGACAAGAGCAGATGACTAAGCCACGCCTGGGCCTTGTGGCGCCAAGAGGAGTGCCAAGCCACAGCCCACAGCCACGCTGGCCGTGTTCAGCCGCGTCATCATTGGTGGCCAGGCAGTGCAGGCGCTTGAGATCCGCGCCGGACTGTGGCCAGTGGATGATGGATGAAGAAGCTAGGTGTTGCCAAACCAGGCGACGGATCATTAAAGGTTGATGGATATATTCGGGTTAACACCACATTTGGATAGAGTTCAAAAATTTCCCGGCCGTAATAAAACCCTCACATCCAAATGCATCGCCAATTCAGCACTAGATAAAAAAAGACATGAGGTAATATCCCGATTTCCCTTTCTTGCATGGTTTCTAACGAGCGCATGCATCACCAAATGGTATATCCCCTACAAAAATTTTGAGAAATGTACATTAAAATCATTAAAAACAGCCGTATACCCCTAGGTAGTGCTAAAATAGGACAACAGAACCACTCAAACATGCTTAGAACGCCTCTCGAAAAAGTGTGATTGGATATCATAATAAAGGGGAGAAAAAAAAAAGGAGAGGAAAAGCGTAACGTTATCATCATCAACAGAAGACAAGATGATTCGCACATGGGCGTGAAGGAACAACTCGAGAGGAAGCCGGAAAGCCATCCCAGATTGACACTCAAGCACAGAATAGCCGTATCGTGAACTCTCGAATATCCTCACCCAAAGAACTGCACAAAGGTTCAATGATGCGTTTCAAGATCTCGAGAACCTGACCATTTTTTAGATAGTTCCAACATCTGATCAAGAAGAAACGGCGAGGTTGAATATAGGGCAACTTCAGGAGTGCCTTTTAGCCTCACTTTGTGGATCAGCCGCCAGTCATTGTCGCAGCGTTCTCCCTGAATATCGGATTCAGGTAAAGGGGAAGTTATATGCGAATAATGCACTCCGGTCGAAAAAGCAGCTAATACCCATGTCTCACAGACTCCATAACAATGCTCCCAAAAAAACCCCTTATTAATGCCGTCCTCGTCGACCGGAACCTCTCCCACCTCCATACTGGCGGGGATCAACAGTTCGGTAAGACCCAGTGCGTTTGCTATATGACCTCCGCTCCGATTGCGACGGCGTCGACAATTCCTCAAACACCTCCACAACATCCTCCCCTGATGACGGTGAAGAGGCACTCTCACTGAAAACCTCTATTACCTCCGGCCGTCGTCGATGTGATTGAGGGTGGCGAGGAAGCCTGCTGTCGTCTGTCACCGTAGTTGAGTCATCGACCACGGTAACGCGGCCGCCGAAAATGAGGAATAGAATCCATATAACTAGTACGAAGCCGCCGACTGTGCCGACAACTATACCCACTACTGTGCCGGGGGAGGAGGTGAAGGAGGAGTAGGTCGACGGGATTGATATCATGCGGTCGCGGCGCTGGAAGTGGGAGGAAGAAGAGGATATTGATTGCGCTATGTCTCTGGCTTTGGCCATGAGAGACCTACCGAGGGAGGAAGCTGAGAAAGCATTGTGTTGGGATGATAGTGAGGCTCGCTTCTGTGGGTTGGAGAAGAGATCTAACTGTGCAATGTTTCGGGCGAAGTTTTGGAGGCTACCTGGGGCAGCTGTGGATAATGGTACAGGCGCCATTTTGTGGATAGGATTTGATATTGACCATGAGATACAAAAATATATTGAAATAACCACGGCTTTTTCAGGCGCCTTTCTGGGAAGAGAGTCGGTGAGCTTGAAGGCGGACTTCCAAGGGTGTGTATAGATAAGATAGCTGTTGTTTGTAGGGCAATTGTGACGTAGGTTAACTGAACGGTTGTATATAAGTAGAGGTGAGAATGAGTGGTGATAGAACAATGCCAACAGCAGAAATGAAAGAAAAATAAAAAGATGAAAGAAGCAAGGCTAGAAAAAGAGAGCAGAGATGAAAATGAAGCTGGGTGGAATTGAGATAGAAGATGCGGCCGGGTTGGGAAGATTTCCTGATTGGGTCCCAGCCTCATGTTTATTTGAATGGCGGGGGATGAGATAGCGGGCTTGGCGTATCCTGCGTGGCTGATTGGCGGTGGCTGGTGCTGCCAAGACATTGCCCTACATTAGGCAGTGGGGCGATCACTGGGCGCAAACAACAAACCTTCTGTCAAGCTGTCTGAGGCATACAAGAAAAGAATACGGAGTACCAAAGAGGGAATTGGAAGCCTTTAGTACTGAAGCAATACACGGAGCTGCCATTCATCTTCTAACACGCTGGTACATTTTAATATTTACAGCTGAATTTCCTAAGAGAAGAAAAGAATGAAAAAAAACTCTCTTAACATGCTCCTTCGCGCTTCTTCCAGGCGGGGCCATCAACGAGAGTGACTTCCCGCATTCCTGTCCTAACCGCCTCCCGATACTCCAGAACAAAACGCTCAATTTTGGCTCCTTTCCCATCCAACGCCCACAGTGTAACGCCAACCGTGTTCTTTCCTTGATAATTGAGGATGCCCTGGGGTACAGGAAAGCTGGTCTGTGGACCGAGGTTGCTGACATACTTGCCAAACTGGAATCCATTCACGTATAACTGTACGCGGTAGGTGGAGGGTGACGAGTTGATTCCCGGGAATGTAAAATATAGAGGCACATCCCATCCGCGTGGGATATTGAGACTAAATTCCGTGGTGAAAAAACCTACTCCCGCACCCTCAACGCCGTCGGTAATGGGGTTTGCAGACTTCCAGGACTGAGTGGGGGGGCTTGGCTGATGCCAGCCCTGTCGCTCAATGTACAGACCTCCCTCATTTAGTGGTCCGCGGAAGCGATCTTGGTAATCCTCTCCGCCTAGATTACCCGCCAATTTCCAACTCACCCTTGACTGCAGGCGTCCGAAAAGTTCGTAATGTTGAATGCCGCGCGGATTCTTTGTAGAATCCGCACCGATTACATAGTTCAGACCCAAACCCATGTTGTCGACGAGCACCGTGAAAACATATTTCTCGCCGGCTTTCAGTTTGGGGAAGGAATATATGTTGGTGCTGCTCCCTAGATGGCCCTTACCCTTCCAGGATCCAATGTGAGTCCCATTAAGCCACGCTGAATTCCCAAACCCAAATCCGCCTTGCGTCTCGAAGGAGATTCCCGTCTCAATTCCACTTGCAACGAAGTGTCCTCGATAGACGAGGTAGCCTGTATGGTAGCCATAGTCCGAGGCATGCAGGGAAGTCGGTGTCGTTAGTGGGCGCAAGGTATTATTGGTCTTCTTATGATCAGCATCAGTCCATGATGAATCGTCATAATCCTCCTGAAGCTCCGGTAGCGAATCGATGTACTTCCATTCCAGGCGCTCCAAGTCTGGGAGGTTGATTTTCGGAGCTACATATTCAATTGAGGTTGTCCAGATGCCATTGTCATCCACTTTATGTCCGACTTTTTCTCCATTGATATGCAGTGTGCTGGTTGTTTTTGGAGCACCGATGACTTCAATTGGCGTGGTGGTATTAAAATCTGCGGTAATATGAAGTTCACTTCCACGAACAAAAGCGGTCCGCACTAGGTATCCCGCCTTTACAATGATTGAGGAAGCAGTGTTTTCGATCGTGCTGAAGCCTGGGGTCTCTCCACTGCGGGGGACTTCAGGGACCCAGTAGTTGTAAGCAGAGTTGCGGTCTATATATGGGTTTCATTAGCTTTTGTTTTTTTTCCTGCTTCTTGATAATGCCTCTCCGTTCTGAAAGGACATGTACTTACCAAGTATGAAAACAGACAGGTCACCAATATCCACAATGCGGCGCTCCCGCATCGTTTCCCAGTTAAGAACAACATAATCATCCACTCTCTTGATTGTCATGTCTTCCGAATGTCCTTCAACCACAGAAGGCATCGAGCTCGTGGACACAGCAAGCTCATGGCGCTCATTTTCCCCACCGTAAACGACCAAAATTTTGCGGTCCTCAAACTTCTTCCATGTGAATATCTCAGCAGTCGAGTAGAGAATATTAGTTCCTGCAACGTCATAATCTGTAACGTGGATTTTGGAATCTCTGCCATTTAGTGTCAAGGTACCGTTTAGTTGGGGAATGGTCAAGCGCCCAACACTTGTTGGGAGCTTCAATTTGTAGTTCGTTGAAGCTTTTGAGGTGTATTCGGAATGCCTTAATACAAAAAAGGACGAATTGGACAGCCTTCCGATCAGTGGGGTGACTGTTAATGCTGGTGTGGTCGTAAACCTTGAAATAGACCAATGGCCAGGAACGGCATTCAGGAAGGAAGGTGACACTTTCATGAAGTTGCCCATAAGCTTAAGTTCGCTGTACTTTTCGCGAGTGATGTTGCGATCTTCCGATATAGGAGCCCCGTAATCGTAGGATGTGTAGCCTCCTGGATGACCTAGGTTTCCCCAGTTTGTTCCACCAAACGTCTGATATCCAAAAATAAGAGAATGCATTTAAAATGGAAAGCGGAAGACGGAGGAGAAAACGGTGGGAAATAGTCACACCTACCATGTATAGATTCAAAAAGACATTTCCAAAGCTGAAATTGTTCTTGTAGAAGACTCTTTCGAACTCGTGGTTTAGAAGTTGAGAACATTTATCAAGCCCAACCCCGCCCCAAGGGTCATATGCCCCAGCTTGGAACTGTATTCTCCATCAGTAAATGAAACACAATATCTCTTTAGGAGCTGTACATACCTCGACAAGGGAGTAAGGCGTGGTGGGACTTTGGATAAGATGGAGCTGCCGCCAATGGGTGGGCAAAAATCCAGGAGGCCAGAAGTCCGGATTGGCCTAGAACAAAATTAGAATCAGATATAGGAGGGTGAAAAGGTTTTTACATACACAATTGAACCCAAGCCTTCACAAACAAGTTAGCATTGCATGGTAGATCTTTTGTAAAAAAGTGTTTCTTTTTCGTATGGCTTCAGCAACTTACGGATATTTATCATGACCGTAGATGTCAACCTCACCCTTCCCCGTCCCAGGAGCGTTATTTCCGGCAGCCCATGCGTCATTGCTAATCATAGGCACCACGATTCCAGCCTTTCTGGCTTGATCAATTACGTATTGCATATAGTCCCCGTCGGGAAAATCATGGATGCGCAGGGAGAGTGTATACTCATTTTCCGGCTGGTATAATATCACTGGTCCCCCGTTCGTGATTTGCGCTTTGGCCACTGTTGATGCAACATGGGCGATATAACTATTTTCTATAATCAGATATTTCTGTGCGTGGAGGACAAAGACTCATGGAAGAAAAGGAAGCCATCGGCACCGTACTTGTCTGTTGCAGCAAGATAATCCTTATCGCTAGTCCGAAACTGGCCCCTGACGCGTTGTAGCCAGCCAGGGAAACCCCCGCCAGAAACTTCTGCGTTGATGTATGGGCCTGGCCGAGCAAGAAGATATATCCCAGCTTCGGTGGCAGCCTCAAAAAATGGTTCCCAGGCGAAGATGCCCTCGGCAGTGTAATCACCAGGTTTTCCTTCGGTCAAGGCCCAATACGTATAGAATGATACGCAATTGAAACCGAGGGCTTTGATTTTCTGGAAAATATCGAGCCATAGTGACGGAACGGGCAAGCTGTATCGAATGGTCAGTCCCATGCATGACTGGCGAAAGGCAAAACAGGGGGACAGGGTTGGGG